>JAMKCH010010572.1:0-77789 GCA_023653785.1 Ophioderma brevispina
AAGAGTGGGAAACTTTAACAACGGCAAGGATCAATTGGTGGAAATAAAATAGAACCCATCATTTATTTTAGCAAAAATTTAAATAACTTTTGTGACAGTACTTTTAAAAGGGTACTCCTTTCCCGAATTGGAGTGCAAGACACCCGCTTTAAACGCAAGTGGTGAGGTAAAGTGTCCCAATGCCGTGTCGTCCAAGTGACAAAGCTGTTTTTGAGTATGAAAGGATTACGCTGTATTCTTGGAAAAATTGTGGAAATTTCTAATTTCCTATATGAGCAAATAGGAAATTTTTATATGTTTTTCTATTGAAATATAAGCATATACAAATCGCCTATTTTTTTAATGTTTTCTATATGAAATCACTACATTATGCTCCAGAAAATATGGAATGACTTTGAAAATCAGTCTCGTTTTTCCCACTGCAGAATACCCTACATCATTCAAGAAGTTCCGATAAGATCATTTTAAAGACAATTTAGATTGTCCTAAGCATCTAGTGGATAGCTGTAACCAGATTGATAAAAAGGGTTAAATCAACATAGCATTTAAAAGAAATGGTAGTTCTGGTAATAAATTGTGACGTGCCATTAACAAATACTCACCTACGTACGCCTCCGATATTTCAAATGTAATTGTTAATTGTCCCCGTTTTAATAAGTATCGTGATACGCATTTGGAGTTGGAAAGTTGACTCGATTCCTTTTATAGTTTTTTTTAAACCTATAAGAAATGGGAAAGGGCTGAGCATTTGTCTACAATTTAAAAGACGATCTTGATACGTGTCGCAGTATATGATGGCCCTTAGAGGAAAAGGTTATTGTTCCCACAATGAAAATTTTAGAAATTGAGCTTAAATTCGGTTTTCACTAGATCTAACCCGGAGCTAGCAGACATTTGTAATACAATCTCAAGAACAAAAGTCTTGAGTGATTAAATATGTTTGACAGCCGGAACCAGGGACCCCCTGAAACGTGAAGTGCCGCAAATGGTGCCTTAAGGGGAGGGAAGACAAAGATTGCACATGGGTCAAAATTTTAAAATTGAATCCAATTAATTTGGAAAAGCATAAACCACGTTGTGGTGTCCTATAAATCCAAACGGATTCAGAAAAGGTATATATCTAGAGCCTAATTTTTTCAGAGTTTATAGGCTAAAACTAAAGCAATAAAAATGGGTCAATTTAGTTGTTTCAGGGGTCAAATTTGAAAGTTGCTTCGATTTAGATAAAAATTGTGCAAATGGGATTAAAAATAAAGAATAGTTTTTTAACAGTCTTCAATATTAGCTTTCGATTGATGGGCCACAGTTTTGCTTCATCCAATAGTTTGGCAAACACCTTATGGTTAGACACTTAACGTGGTATATACTCTTTCCACACGATAGGATCAATTTAAAATTTGACCCTGTATAATCTTTTGTCAGACTATTCTCCTTAATACCACGTTTGCAGCACTTAAGGTAGAAAGATCCTACTCAAACTGAATTCTTCATTTAACCATTTTTCATGTCCCTTTTTTCATACATAATACTAAAGTATATGGGAATTATGTGCAATCCGACACTTCCTGAATAGATTATGTCAAATAAGAGATCAAATATGGCCACCAATGGTTGCCATTTTTTGAAGAAATTTTGGATGCCGTTCTCCTGGCCAAAGTGTACGTCTATCAACCATAAAACTGGGATTTAGGATAATTAACACAATTTTCCTTGTACCTGACGATTTATTTTTTTTCTAATTCAATAAAAGGGTTTTTGATTAATATTCAGAAATATGAAAATTACGCTGAAATTTTGGCAGGGGCTTGTTAATATGTTTTAAAATGCTAATAAGCTTCCAATTCAGGTAGATTAATTAAAAAAATAAAAAAATGTCAGTTACAAGCAGTAGTCATCTAATAACAACTCTGGCCAAATGCATTTTATTTAGAAACAAAACGGGAGATATTGTGCATCAAATATGACTTCACTTTGGTCCAAAAATAGAAACTGGAGAAAATAACGACTGACAATATTTTTTAGGATACTCACCGTTAATTAAACATCAACCAGTGTTCTTGCAGCCATTACACTGCCTTTCGCCCTAACCCTAGAGTTACAAAGAGGTTTGTAAATTTGCCTGATTCCCCTGGTCCTTTATATAACAAAGTGGTTTCTATTTTTAATTTCTTGTGAGTTTTTGCAAAATACCCGAACTAAGGTACAAAGAACGTTGCCTAAGGAAACAAACATGATTAAAAATAGGGGTAAATTAGCATTTTTAGATTTTTTCATGGTGGAAACCTTACTAAAAGCTGCACAAAACAGAAAAATTTATTTCTTTAAGGAAAACATTTGTTGATTAGGATCTTTTTTGCTTCCTTTAAGAATCACATTTCAGGTGTGTTTGTTCCTGTCATGCTGTGCCTACATATTTAAAATCATTCAAACCTTTTTTACTTTGAAGATGTGTTTTTACAATTGTCCTGCTAGCCCCAGGCTTATATCTGTCCCTGGATTATGTAGGGGGTGAAAGTAGGCACTATGGAAAATGTCACTTAAACCCCCCATTTTTCTACCCTTTTTGACTTGAAGAACGGGAATACAATCAGCAGCAATTTATATAAAAAAAGCAAAATCTCACGAAAATAAAAAATTAAAATAATCTTTAAAAACTGTGAATGGGACCGGACCCACAACCTCTCTGTTAATACTAGAGCGCTCTAACCAATTACGCTCACAACATGATGGGTTTTTCATATTTAGTTGCTACAATCACATGTGTTCCAACCAGACTTACTGACGCACGTATAGTTTTGCTGCCCCACTCAGACGATCTCCATTCCCATTCACCGCAAAGTTACTTTTCAACATTACCCTTCACATTACATTCATGTTGTCGGTTCGGTGCTCTATGAACCCTCTGGGCACAACTGACTTTTATTCTTGATTTGTATTCGTGTCACTTTATGTAAGTTAGGGAAAATTGGCTTTTAAATATCACTCATTAGCGACGTATTTCACTCATTACGACGTTGGGGAAATATACGTTCCTTAACACGTCAACTATTTATAGAGTTTTTATGGTAATCATCGCGTTTTTTTCGTTAATTAAATCAAACGATATCACTATTAATTTATACAATTTAATGCCCACTTATGCAACTTTGAATTGATCTACATATTCAGGCTATTTTGTTAATAAGGATAAATTTTGTATGGAAGAGCATAAAATACAACCATAACTGGAATGCTGTTCTTTGTGTAGTAAAAAAAATAAAAAAAATAAAAAAAATAAAAAAAATACCTAAATTTTTTATTTTATAAAACTCTGAAAAAATATCACCAACTTTAATCTTGTTAAAATCATAAATAAAATTATTTATGTTTATATTACAAAAAAAGAAATTCAATTAACCCTTAAATTTAACTTTGCTGTTTGTATACGCCAGAGATCATTATCTTAAGGCAAGTCTTGTGTTCTCCTTTCACTGTTACGACTTTTGTGTCTTTACATCAGGCTCCTTGGTTTAGTTTTCCTAAACCTGACTTTAATAAAACATCCCTTTTGAATCAATAATCAAATTTGGGAGTCAACCTTTTAAAGTGTCCATTAGTTGGATGAGACAATGGGCATTGACCATAGTATTATTTATGAAATAGGATCGTTTCCAAAACGTCACAAGAGGTGTAATAATTTCAAGTTGCACGTTTATAAATGCAATTTGTCGTCCTTTCGACCGATTTTATCCAGCTACCTTAAAAGGTAAGGATTGTCAAGGAAATTTTCAACCACTTTTTTCCCCAGAGAAATACAATATTTATCACATAAAGTGGACGTTATTTTTTATTTTTCTATTTTTCTTAGGTTTAGTAATTGTTTAAACGCGTTGTTTAGGGAGCTATTGCAGTAAATTTATCAGACAGACAACTGTTGTTAAGTTATGTAGTTAACTAACTTTGTATACCCGGAAGTTATAGAGGTCTTCCACCTTTCGGATTAGCGCCCATCTTGCCGGGAATGGCAAAGTCCATACCAAATTTCTCTGCGAGACTTTCTAAATCTGAAAGAGCGAATGCATGCTGGATTTGTATGCATAAACGTATGAGTCCCACTTGAATAGCACAAGTACTTTTAATGATCGGGTATTAAATTGATCTGAAACTGAATGACAATACTACGGGAACTAACACTTTTTGTTAAGGTTTATGCCTGAGTGAGGTGAAAGACCTCTAATTAAATGCAGCAGCTGCGATACAGTTTTTTTTTTTCTCTCCTAATATGTCATCCGACGGCTTATCAAAAGAAGCAAAGTAGAAGGTGTGATTTCATTCCGCCATTCTGGCCGTAATTAATTTATAGCTTTTGATGACTTTAAATAGCATGGATAAATTATTTTATGTTAAAAATAACGAATGAAATCCTCATCCTTAAAGACTAACCGTTGAAGGCCAAAGTACCGGTTTTACCTTTTATCGCTTGCCGGAAGATTCTTGCCCCAATTAAGTAAGGTCCTACTCGCATTGCGTATTTTATTGAATTTCTACACAAAATTTGTGGCGGCGCTGCGTTCATTTGTTTAGAGCAGGGGTTCTCAATTATATTACCTGAGGGGCCAGAGGAATGCCGCAACTTAGTTGAAAGTTCCCTACTTGAGGGCTAATCACATGATTGCTTGTTTTTCCCTTTATATTTTTGAGCAAGTCTAGGGCCAAAAGTCATGGTTGGCAGGCCGGAGTTGGCCCGCGGGCCGCCTATTGAGAACCCCTGGTTTACACAGCATATACTGAACGCAACGACTAAATGCGAAACATGCATTTAATATAACGTCGAATCATGGCGAAGGTTTCCCTTCAAAACTTGCGCGTTGGTCTATGTACAGTAAATGCTGGTCAAAATTACACGGGGGAGGTCATACTCTAAAGTTTGGCAATTGTTCGAATATCCTTCAATCACCAGACTCCTTTAGTGTTAAAGACCGACTCATAGATTTCATGATAATGTCGCCTACAATTTTCCAACAAATGGGGCTTTTGTTGCATATTAAATAATGCTTGTGCACATCCTGATCATTGTGTTTGTACTACTACTCAAATCATCTCTTTCATGGGGACAATCACAACTTTGTCACTCAAGTATTCCTGATCTGGAATTTTGTAATACCCATATCCTGTTGTACTGTTTACGACACATGTTACTACAATTACACGAAAAATCCGATTCCTCTCAAACCTGGATTCGAATCCTCTGAGCCCTTTTAAAATCCAGATTGACACGATACAGTTTATTAGATATTAAAATACATTCATGCATCAGAAGAATATGACTAACCAACATGCTGTGCAACATGTGTTAGAGAGGGCATTCAGACGGTTTGCAAACATGGGGGCAGCAATGTTGAAGATGCTTAAAGATTGATGTTGAAGATTGTTAAACTAAAAACATGAAGCTCTCAATGGACATGTCCTTTGTAGATCTACAGTGAGCGGTATTTTGAGTTTGAATCAGGAAACAAAAGTGAACTGACATAAATATCACAATTACCTGTTTTATATTATTGTTTCTGTTTTATTCAGATTGCAACGGGGTAATTTGCAAACGTGCGGGTGGTGGGTTTAAGTCAAACCATTGCAGTAATTTTATTCATAAGATCTTTATTATCAATGCGGTTTGTTAAATTTGTAAACCGGGGTTTATTAAATGCATTCCACGCATACTTTTTTTCTATCGCCTAGATATTTAGCGAAACGTCGTAGACGTAAAGAAAAAATACGGAAAAGAAGGATTCACAATTCTTCCATGCTTGACAGTCAAAAGGTAGCCTTCGACGGGATGAAAATACATATCACATTCATTAATCGAATGCGCTTTGCTTCGAAACGCAAGATAAAATGATCAAAATTTCTTACATCCTATCGCGTTCGTAAAAAAAACGGTTTCGGTGGCAAAGGATCCTCAAATATTGACATATATGGGTGAAAACCGCGGAAATCAATTGTTGATACGCTTTGCCACTCTTAACAGAATCTTCGGTAACTATTTCAAGTTGTGCTCAAACCGAGGGGATTCATTAGTTGTAAGCCACCACATCCTCTTTAGCATACAGAATATCTTCCATTATTGCTTCACAGTAAATGGTTTCCAAGACAGCATGCTGAACTTAGCTTGCTTTCTGGGGCACGTCAAGTTTTTTTTTTTCTATTTCATTGTAAGAAATGGTTTTTTTAAATGAATGTATCAACTCATTACTTTTCACTTACCCATAAATCGTCTTTTCTAACGCAGGTGTGATATCCTTTCCCTTCCTTATCTTAATAGCTGGTCACATTTCATGTATGCTTCCATTGAATGTGTTTGAAAAACGATTGACCATGCTTAGTTAATAAAAAGACCTCTTTCATTCATGTGCAAGTAGCTAGTCTCTCCAAATAACTTTACTGGATTGAGTTTAGCCACATTACGAGATAACTAATATTTTATATCCGTATGAACCACGGCCTCTGTAACCACCAAAACCCGCTGACTTGATTTCCATGGCACCTAGCTGCTTAATGAATTATATAGACCTCAAAGAACGAGCAATGATTGAAATGACGCGTGTGCTATATACTCTCAGAGTACAATAAAGATGAAAAGGGGATTATCCTTATATGTGGAGTAAACTCTATCCAATATGATTAAATATTACCCACAATTCGTCGAATATATTTACCTACATAAATGAGATATAATGTAACCAGTCGAATTTTGACAGTCATTAAGAATCATTAATTTTCGATCTGAACATTGTAAACGGCGTAACAACAACAAACCACAACAAACAAATGGACAACAAACAAACAATTACAGACTGCACACGTTTCGACTTATTATTTTGCTCTTGAAGAGCAAAGTACGGATTTGCTGCCGTGGGTGCAAAAATTCCGGGTACAAGATTAATTTTTTCTCGCCAGCGTTGTATGTTTACATTTTACACCAAAACCAAAACTGTCGGCATTAAGTTGAATTAATCCCAAAAATTATTTCTGGTGACAATGGTTCCATTTATTTATTATTTATTGTTTTACAATTTCAGCATTTTAGGGCGACCTAAATTGATCTATTACCTGGTTTCTTCATCGTGTAGATTGAAATCATCTAGGACTATGCATTCGCCAATATGGGCATAACGTGCTATGGTGCATGAAACCTTTAATGGCAACCAAGTCTATGTACCATGTCGCCGTGAGCTTGTGTACAACTGCAGTGCCTCAACTTGTGATCATTTAATTGAGCCATTAAAGCAGTCTCATTAAAGCATATTATGTTGTGTTGTTGTTATATTGTACAAAATAATGTGTAAATTTGTAATTTGAATTATTAGTTTTTCCCCCCCTTGAAAGAGGACAACTATTAAGACATTTTAATACGGTTTAATAATGCATGAATTATAATATTTCGCTCTCTACTCTTTGTTTCAATGTTTAGTTTAACGTTTTATTCATGGATGTGTCATTTAAATAAATAATACATCTTATCTTAACATGCTGTGAGCAGGTGGTTTGTTCCCAAAATCGACATTTCCAACAAATTTTAAAATCAATAAACCTTGTTTGAGTCCACGGAAATGACGTCGTTTCGCTGCCTAGAACTTCAATTTTCACACAGAAACGTACCTACTGCGAAAGCTACGTGTACACCTTACATACCACTTTTGGAAATATCTTTTTGAACTTCCGTGGGTGCAGAACTGGATTCTGTTCCTTGGTACCATTCCTATACTCTCAGATTTTTGTTCTCGAAGCTCTAAAACCACCCGCCAATCTTTTTTTACGCATGTCGAGATATTTTGTTTTAATTCGATCCACGCGCAATTAACATTAGCTTTTTGTTGTTAACCCAGAAACTGTTGAAGCATACGGCTGAGCGTCAGACGCATCGAAGGAAAGTGTTGTTTTTTTGGTCTCCAACAATATTGGGATTGCACAGGGCTGTGATTAGTGCAAGACATAATATCAAATAATTGGTTTGACCTCAAATAATTGCAACAAACAATTTTGGTGGTTGTTATACTTAGCAATGATGAAGAATAGCAATCAAAAGGGCTAGAATTATAGTAGCGGGGAAGGGTTCAAGGTTTGTACAAGGGGAAAATATAAAAGTATGTATACTTGTCGTTTCTGAAATCTATAACCAACATCTTGGCCATGTCCTACTATTAAAAGTATAGTTTTTGGCCTATCTTTTGGTTATCGTTCAATAGTATAGAGCAAATCAAAGTTTAAGGTCTTATCGGGTGAGCATTTTCAGAAGGCTGCGATTCTTCAAAGTGGATGCGAGGGAGTAATACTTGCACTCATTCACATTTGGTCATATAATTAGAGGTCAAAATGTAACAGGTCTACTTATTCGATGAAGTCATAATGCTTGCCATCTAATTTTACATACAAAATATAAATGCAGAAAAAATATCTTTTCTATTATAGGATAGGATAGCAAAACAATTTAATACTAGTTTCTTTAAAATCGGAGCACTCTGATAGAATTACCCCAGGATGACCTTGAACCGTTTGAGCTATAATCCTGAAACTAATGACCCGTAGATATGGCAACTCTCCCTCTTTTAATCCTTCCTTACCTTATGGAATAAATTTAACCCTGTATTTTTTTTCATGTTCCCCCATTGTTGAATTTTTCTAGACTTTTGACACATCATTCGTTATAATAAAAATATCTAACACAAATTTTTCTGTTTAATTATTCTAGGTCGAAAGCCATTTTCTTACTCTAACCCACTTCTTCTAACCTTATGTTGTGTAATTTCACTTCTGTCGCACTCATAAATTGGAATATAAGGTTTAGTGTTAGGATTAAGAAAAAGAACAGGATTAGATCTTCCAGGTTGGGGTTATTTTATGGTGTTCTCATTTCTTATCTCTGTCTAAAAAGCGCAATTCACAGTATTTATAAATAAATTGAAAGAGCTGTTAAAAATGACTCTAAAATCCAAATGCGCGCCTACTGGAAACAAACTTGTACTATTTTTGCTGGGCAGCAGCCGGTGCTACCTTTAATAGAGCGTCCTAATTTCATATAACTTGATTTCAGGGATTTCAGGCTTTCGAAATACCGTTTTAAAAAAACTTTCTTCCATAAAAAAAAAGAAAGAAAGAAAAAAACATATATTGCGCTAGCATTATAAGTGTGTCGTATGTATTCGATATTCTATACACATGATTTCACCCCACATGCAATCGTAAACAATTCAAATTCCGATAATAGGAAGGTTGACGTTTATACCTCAAAATCTGCGCAAGTATCGATAAAGGTAACTGGAGTTCTTCAGTATCCTTTCAGTATTTCATTTCACATTATGATCTCTGACATTTGAGTCTATTGCTACTTCATAATGTTATCCCATCTTGACCGAAGAATATGTATCTCGAGCAACAATGTAATTAGTATGCAGCAAATATGTCTGTTGTTTTCACTGTACTCATGTGACTTGATTAATAAAAAGCAGCTGTCATAGCAGTAAAGATGTCAAAATATCAGAACACAACCATTACGAGAAAATAATGATCACAATATATCGGAGCAATATTAAAGGTGCAACGAGAGATTTCCGGGCATATGGATTGATTTGATATAGATTAGACATTCAATAAATTTCTGAACTTGTAGGTGGCTACAGAAATAGCTTACCACAAATAATCCATACATGATAATACACTACACTACTTGCTAAAACACTGATATTTTCTAATAGCAGGCAAGTTTAAAACAATCTTTTCGGTTTTCTTTTGGACTCGTCTGGTCAGGATAACCGTCAAAAAATCTCCTCCAGTCACTTTTAATAAATCTTCCAAATATTACGAAAACCACCATTCCTGGACTCGAAGTGAGATGTGGTTTTTGGGTTAAGATATCCAGTAGACCAGGGAAAAGGTAATTTCTTCGGTTAGTCTGGTTTTTCTTCACAACGTACAACTATTTGTTTGAGTAGAATAACTTTTCATTATCAATGTAACGCCAGAAATGTTTATCACATATCACTTGTGCAATAGAAATAATTTGCTTACTATAAAAAAATAGAACCTTTATATTTATGGACGAAGATTATATGAGATGTATTTTACGTCTTGTATTGTCAAAACATTTCTATTTCGATCCGACCTGACATTTGATAAACCAAGCGGACCTGGGTTGCAAGGGAAAATGGCTTTGTGATACACAAAGCTAAAATTGTATTGCATTGTTATTAGCGAGCCAGTGATCAAAACCACACGATTGTATTTCTGCATCCATTCTGTCATTATGAGCCTTGATTCAACTGCCACCATGTATTGTGAGAGCCAGCATTATCAGTATTATTATCCACATCACGATAAAGATTTTTTTTTCTGGTCTGATTAAGCTAGATAGGCGTAAGATAGATAAAAAGCAAACTAGAGCTCTTTTCAATGCGAGGCCATCGGGGGGGGGGGGGGAGGGGGGGGGGGGGGGGGGGGGGGGGGGGGGGGGGAACGAGCGAGAAGGGTTGAAAATATTATGGAAGAGTGCAACCAATTGATAAATTGTGGCTCTCTCCCTCATTTTCCTTTTTAGTTGCGGAGTTATCCACTGTGAGTTTCTTTCATTCGCAATATTAAATCATTGCCGCAAATTGGCCCCCATTGGCACTGCAAAACTTAGGGGTTTTTTGTTGTTGTCTAACACCGACGTATTTAAAACTATGTTCTTTGAGGTTTGATAATTGTGTTGAACACCATACTCTTCATGTATCTTAAGTTTCTTCTATGGGTGCAGGTCGCCTGCATCATCTTCTGTCTAGTTTTTGCCCAAATTTTGTGGCTTCAATTTGTCAGCATACAGAATATATCCTGATTGGGGCCGTTAATGAGTTTCTTCCACGAGACATGTGGCCATATTCAGCTAAGTCAGTACGTGTAAACTGGTTGATTTCGTCTACATTTTGATAATTTTAAGTACATTTTGTACGTGTCCAGTCCAATCTTGAATGTCACTGGTGCATTTAAAGTGGTCTATTCTTACGGACGATGAATTAACATTTTGAGGACGAAATGCTTGCCCTTTTAAACAGTGGCGTAACAGACCTGTAGCCTGCCGGCCTCCGGTGGGGGGGGCAAGGCTCAAGAATGTTTCGGGCAGATTTTTCATACGCCAATTTTCTCGGCTCGCTGTGTCGCCGGGTATACTCATATTTTTTCCGCGTCGGTTCTCAAATCTGAAGGCGGGGGGGGTGGGGGGACAGTCGATGTTTCGCAAGCTTTAGCCGCTTCCGCTTTCTCTTCCGCTCTTCGTTTTCCCCACTGCTTCTCTCTTTTCTCATCTTCTCCCTCTTCTCTTCCCTCTCTTTACTTTCTCTTTTCCTCATTTTTTTCTTCTCTTTCCTCTTTTTCTTTCTCTTTTTCTCTTTGCTCTCCCTTTTCCCTTCCAATTTTTGGCTCTCCCTCCCCGATTTTTTCGGTCGGGGGGGGCATGCTTGCGCCCTCGCCCCCGTCCTCCCACTGGTTACTCCACTGCGGTTAACGTAATTTTGACGCCTGTGCGCTAAAGTCATTTATTTCATAATAGCTGCAAACATAAACCTTGAGATGATACAAACACCATTGCTAAAATTGGACTAAAGTATGATCTGTGAGGTGTACTTCCACATGGATATAATCGAATATAAACAATTAATGTATGAATTCGTGTATGTATAGCAGAGTAAAGTAATAGTGAGTATAGTGGCATGACAGTTTCTTGTACTTGGCATAATCAGAGTAGAAGTTTAACCGCGATTAATATACCTATAGGAAGGATAGGAAAGCACACACAATTCTCCCCTTCGGGATTTAATTTCTCAAAGCCCAATGCGCGAAACTGCAGCCTGAAATAAGTCCAAAGAACTCAAGAAAGAAATAATCAAATTTTGGTGTTTTAACATAAATTTTGAAGGACAGAGTTTTCAGGAATTCAACGCTTTAATAAATTTTAATTTTAAGCAAAGTGAGCCGCAAAATGCAGTCTGATCCTCTCCTAGTACTCAATGTAGCTATGTTGAAAATTATTAGTCCTAGTTCCGAAACCCAGATTTCTGGTTAGACCTGGAAGTATCGTCCACACAATGGTTTTTGATGGTTGCTATCTCTTCAAGACCTATCTGCTTCAGGATTTGGCATGATACCACTGTCAGCAGCCCTTAAACATTTGAAATATAGCAAGATGGCGCGCCAAATGGCCAGCGCATCAAAAACCCTGTAGCAAGGCGCATGTCTCAGTGGCCTCTCCTGGGGTTGTCGGTCTGGTGACTTATGGCAAAAATCATTTCTGTCATTATCTAACATCGAATTCTTTTGTTTACTATTGAAATCCAAAGATGGCGCCAGATGTCTCATACAACATACAATAAATTATATATTAGCTTCTAGAGTAGCTTCTGGAGACGTCTTTAGTTCACATGAAACCCTTTCCGTTTGTATTAGAAATAAAAATGGTTTCTGAAATACATATATATATCCAACATGACATCGATCACACTACTTAATAACAATAACATGACAGAGCCTGGTAAACCATCAAAAACATTGTGGTGGACATTAACATCCGGGTTCTGTGGTTGGGCACCCAGACTATACTTTGAATTTTTTTTTCGTATGGCATGGTTCTGTATCCTCCCTGAAAACGGCTTAGAATTCTGATAGTAATCCAATTTTCTTTCAATTCGCTATCCATCCGTCTCTCTAACATGGTGTTGCTGATCTTGGCAGGAATTTATAACTTTCCATGTACCGTTAATGTTACCCCTTCCATCATCCCCCGCCACCCCCCCCCCCCCCCCCCACCGCATTGTATGTGACTTTTGCACGCTTCCTTCCATGTCATATGTGTAACATAATTGATAGGCTACTGTAACCTCATCAGCGTAAGGTATGCCATTTTTTGGTGTTATGTTTGTCTTTTTTTGTTTTTGTTTGCGTTCTTGAGGCTTGGATTGCTAGATATTTAAAGGCTAGCGCAATTTTACTTTTAATTTTAAATTGTAATCGGTTGATTTTGTAGATATGCCTTACATTTTAGTCAAAGCTCGCATGGCGTCGTATTTCATTATAATTCACGACCCGATCTTCAGACAGATTTGTATATTAAACAGGTTTAGCTCCGTGGGGCGTAGCAAGTCATGATTCTCATAGCTCGGGATCTTATCAGACATTTTGTAACACAATCTCGAGTATCAAAGGAGTATGCACGCATATTCTCATAGGATCTGGCTTACAACCAAATATTACTCACTCAAACTGCGCTTTGTACTCAAGATGTGTATAAGGTCTACTACATGTACTCCGTGCTATTACGGTTTACTGTTAACCGTATCTTTTGTCAACGCTTCTCACTGAGCATTCTAATTTAATACCCTTCTATGTTCTTATTAAAACACCTCTTTTGAGCAAAGATCAAATTTGGGGCAACCATTTAAGTGTCTCCATTAGTTTGATTGGGACGACTATACATGTGAGAGGAGTATGTTGGAAAATTGATTGCTTTCAAATCTTCACGCGAGTGTATGATTTCAAGGTTGAATAGTTTATAAATGCCATTTCTTAGAACCAATTTTATCCAGAGAACTACAAGGTTTGACTGAATAGTGAATAATAGTTTACAAATGGAACATCAAAAATGTAGTTTCACGGGAATTTAAAAAAAGATACATCGTGGTACATTTGAATTTAGAATTTACGCGGCCCACCCTCTTGAAAAAATGAACTGTTTCTTGGCCTTGAAAGCAAGATAAAATGTTCACATTTTCTTTCATCCTAGGGTGTTTTTGTAAAAAAAACAACAACAAAACCCTACTTTTTTCGTTCTTACAAATGTTTCTCGGTGGCAAACGATCTCAAATATTGACAAATGGTTGGATGACACCGCTTAAACATCAATTTTTTATACGCTGTACCACTCTGACGAAATCTTCGGGAACTCTTTCATTGTGCCACAAACATAGAGATTCATTAGCTGTAGATCATAACCACCTCCTTTCGTGCATGATATCTTCCATTATTTGGTCATGAATTTCCAAGTAGGCCTGCTGAACCTAGCTTACTTTCTGGTCAAGCTTCACTTCTGTGTTGCGCCTTAAGCAGTAAGAACTAGGATCACTTTGTCCAATGTAGTTGGTTTGTTGTTGTTGATGTCTGTTGTTGTTGAAGTCTGTTGTTGTGAAAACAGGTTAACATATGCCTGTTAATATCCGCATCGTCAATGGATTTAACCAACTTGAGTCATAGATGCAACATGGGATCCCGCATTTGCTGATGAGGTCAACGGTCACATACCAGGGCAAAGGTCATGTGAGGTCAAAATGTAAATTGACCTAATTAGTTGAAGTTCAATTGGAAGAACCAACGTGAGTCAGAGGTGCAACATTGGATCCATCATTTGTTTGCCCCTCATGCCAAGTCCATCCATGTCAAAAGTCATATGAGACCTATCAATTACAAACTGCGAATCAGTATACACACATGCGGTCCGAGGACCGATTGTATTTTTTATTTATGTGTAATAAAACTGTCTTAAATGAAATAAAAATGCTATTTTAAATAATGATATAACTCATATACTGTTTCACGTACATAAAAAGAAATTCCATCTTTTTCTAACATAGGTTGAATATCCCTTTGCCGTTCAGTTAATCTTATTAGCCGCCGTATATTGCTTCGTTTGCAATTATGAAGGGCGACTCTGTACGTGTAATGCTTCCTGCGGGAATCACTCGTCTGTGCATCGCATTTAATAGTGTTGTTTGTTACAGAGACTACTTATAAAGCGTTTATGTCCTTATTAAATTTCTACGACATTCAGTACTAAAAACCCCGCCACTTGAGTTCTATGGCCTCTATTTGATTAATTAATCATAGAACTCAATAACGATCAGCTCATGGAAATGACGACGTGTGCTCTATACTCTTAATGTACAGTCTAAAAATAAGGAGTTGGAGGGGGGGGGGGTTAACCCTCGTGGATTAACTTAGTCAAATATGATTAATCCAACAATGCGTGGGAATGTGACTAATTATGTTATACTCCCCATATTAGGGTACTCCCTGTTATTCTTTTTGTTTAAGAATGAAGGATAAAGTATTGACAAATAGGACTTGGTGATTTGGCCGAACAATTACCATTAATTAAAACGTTACGAGATTACTTGCACCGGCCTTCCACAGAAAAACCGAAAGTGTAAAACAAGACTGGCAAAGCTTCCCATACTTTACTACTTTGGCATGATAAATCTTCTCTTTTTTCGCTCTACTTTTGTTTAAAATTAAACAATACCAACATTCTTATTAAGCATTCGTGCAGATGCTACCATCTATTGTGACCGATTTAGATCAACAAAAATTTCTCCACGCCCTCAATATGGAATCTATAAGGAGTTGTGATGAGTGGATTGGGTTGTTAGCTAGAGCAGTTGTCTGATGAAGCTGCTAAAGTAGCAGTGAAACGTCACTAAAATGTGAGTAACACATTCAATATTTTTTTTCTGGACTTGACGGTGTGAATCAAGCAATTATATATGGGCATAACGTGCATGATGCATGAAAATTGGCAACCAAGGTCTTGTGCTTGGCCATGTATGTACAACTGCATGTGATAAAAGTCAAATTCAAAATGTTGTGAGAACCAGTAGCCTGCAGAAAAAAATTATATTTATTATATCATACTTCGTGTCCTATGATTGATTATCAACAAGTGACATAAGTTTTTACAGCCTCAGCTGTAACCATTTAAATGAGATATTAAAGCAGTCTCATTAAAAGCAGAGTGTGTTTTGAATTTTAATAATGTCTTCATTGCTGTTGTTGTTGGTATGTACAAAATATTCAGTAAAATTCAATCAATAATTAATTGTGTATATTCTGAAAGAGGAGTAAACTTTACTATCGTTTAGTAAATACATTGATAAAGTACTAAATATTAGACCAATATTAGTTCAATATGTTTAAAATGAGGCATTACGGAAATTACTTAACAAAAGACATACATACAAATTAATATCGTGGACTTGAAAATGAGTAAAAGTTGAGTAAGAAACACCCAAATAGACCGATTCTCTTTTTACTACCGTATTGATTACTTTTTTACTCACTCTTGAACAAGTTTCTTCTATCTGTAGGCTGGGGGAAGTGTACTCTTTCAAACTTCTAGAAACATACAAACACCCGGCTTATATTCTTCGCTTACGCTATTAGGGATATTTCAATATATTTGCCTTGATGCATAGATTAAGAGATTTCACTCTATTCTGTTGCATTTTTAGTTTGGATTTTTAATCACGGATGTACCATTTTATTAAAAAAATAATACATATATCATAGCAGTGTTGTGAGCAGGTGGTCTGTTCTCAAAATCGACATTTCCACAATTCTTTAAATGCAAGAAACCTTGTTTGAGTCACGGAAAATAGTTGGACGTGTTTCGCTGTTTAGAACTTTCATTTGCACACTGAAACGTATACTGCTAAAGGCTACTGCGTGTTCCATGTAATAAGGCTTTGAAAATATCTTTTTCGATATTCAATAAAGTGCACAATCGACTCTCTCCCTAAGATATAGTTCCTTGACAAACATTTGTATACTTTGAGATTGTGTATTCCATAACTCTTAAAACCACCTTCCAATCTTTTTGTATAATTACGTAGTGCACTTGCGTTCGCTCGATTCACTCAATTACATTTGCTTGTACCCAGAAACTGTCGAAGGACGGGTAACAGTCAGACGCGAAGAAAGAAAATGTTCTGTGACCTCTAACAATATTGAAGTTGCACAGAGCTTATAAACTGCCGCTTCCTCTATACTTATTTCGTATACTTTCTACTTCGTCCACTTCATAGCTTCGAATATATGGTTTAGTGTTAGGAATAAGAAGAAGAGCTTATTGAACTCAAACCTGTTCTATTTCACCGAAGCAGTGTACTACCTTATACCGCCCTACCTTCACAAAATGAGCATATTAAATAACAATAATAACAGGAAATTTCCATTATATGCATATTAGAGTCAGCTTGTTGCAAAATTGAGTTGATTTTCGAAATTTCCATTATAATAGCATATGGGAATTTCTGGAAATCCTAAGGGGTACTTGATTTTAGGGTTCTTTCATTGTAACTTTTATGTATATTGATCCTTTATGGGTGTCAATCAACAGATTGAAATTAAAAGATGATAAAACTGAAATGCGTATTGTGTCTTCCAACACTCTCAAAAGATTGGCTCTTCAAACATACCTGCTTACTATACCAGTGTTTCTTAATTTGGAAATATATCTTGATTCCACTTTGTCAATGGACAACCATATTAAAACAAATGGTGCCAATCTGCATATTTTCAAATCCTTATAAGAAGACTTCTCTTCTTTTGTAACATCCCACTTTGACAAAGAAAATGCCATACTATTATGGAATAACTGAACAACATCTAAAAACTTCAACTTGTACAAAACTCTGCTGTACGTCTTTTAACAAAGACTAGGGAATATTATCACATCACACCTATTCTCAAGTCTCTACATTGGTTACCTTTTCGTGAAAGAATTCAATATAAAATATTGCTTCTGACCTGGAAAGGAATGAAAGTATGAAACCTTTTCCCAAATCTAAACTTCTTTTACCATAATCCTCCTTCACGCTTTCTTAGTTCCACTGACAAAGTTTTTAATTTACCGTTTCCACGTATAGAACTATGTCATCACTTGGCGATTTTTGAAGGCAGGGGAGGTGGGAGGTATATTGTATTAAGTGTTATAAGTGAGTCGTATATATTAGATATTCTATACACATACAAGTAAGTCAGAGTTTATCCCCATTTGCAATCGTTAACAATTCAATAACTGTCAATAATTTGCGTTTATAACCTTAAAGGGGATGGCCCGATTTAAGTATATGACGTTTTCATTTGATAGAATGGACTTCACCCCAAAACCCCATCTGTAAAGTTTCGCACCGATATTTCAATCCGTTTTGATGTGAGGGCTAAGAACGTGATTTTTTAATCCCCATAGAGTACTGTGTAAAATTAATATTGGTCGACCAAAATGGGGCACATTTTTGTTTATAACTTGCAAACCAAACATCTTTTAGCCCTAAAATTTCACAGGGTAAATGAGAAAAATAGTAGCTTTCTTCTGATACTAAAATTTTGACCACTTTCCGGTAAAATCTGGGGTCCCGGGCCTGGGGACGAGGCTATTAGCGATCGGGCCATGGACCTTTAAATCTACGCAAATGCAATGAGTGTTGATAAAGGTAACCCGAGAGCTGTTCAGTATCCTTTTAGCATTTCATTTCACATTATTATCTCTGACATTTGAGTCTATTGCTACTTCATTCTGTTATCCTATCTTGACCAAAGAATATGTATGTGGAGCAACAATGCAATCAGTATACAACAAATATGGCTATTGTTTTCACTGTACTCATGTGACCTGATTAATAAGAGTCGCTGTCACAGCAGTAAAGTAGATGTCCAAATTTCAGAACTCAGCCCCATCTATATAAGAATTTAGGGGCATCATTCATCACAAGATAGCAATGCTCACCAATATCGGAGCGAAATGATTAAAGGTACAATGAGAGAGTTCGAGGCATCTATATCCCTAACGTCCCAGTAGTATAACGAACCTGACGATCACCGCAAAAAAAATGGAGGTAGCGTTATGTTTCTTGTTAGATCTCTAGTATTAGCAATTTCCCCCCTAAAACAAGGCATTGGTCCGCTCCGTGATTTTTGATAAGTGCAAAAAATGCAGCTAAGGACATTAGGGATAAATTGAGTCACATGTAGTAATTTCATGCAGATTAGACTTTCAACAGATTTCTTACCTTGTATTGCGCTAGAGAAATGTTTTACAAGTGAAAACAAAAGATGATTTTAATTATATTTCAATATAAAATAGAAGCTACATGTTTGCATTTGCAGTTTGCATTTGCAAAATTGAAAATTTAACAAAGTTTGTACTAAAGAGATAATTCTCAGCTTACTCCTTTCAGATGGTGATATTTTTGTACAAAGCTGGCCAGTGCAAAAATACGCGTTTCAAATTTTAGGGCTACATACCAATTTGCCACATCCACAGGTATCATGGCACACTGATGATTCTTATTGATCAATTGGTCTTTCATGTGCATGATCTCGAGCTTTTCTTGTAAAAAAAAACATAGGTGCATATCCCTGGATTCCCGCGATTTTGTGTTTTTTTATTTTCACAATATCAAGAATGCAGTCATTATTAAGTTAAAAGTCGTAGTTGACGAGCAAGCTCGTGTGCGAAGTGTGCCCATTCTCCTTTCCTTAGCGTTTTGGGCCAGACTCCTCCGTTTTATTTTTGCTGTGGGGGGTTTCGCCACTCACTCCCGCACAGCGAGTCTAGTACTTCCAGCATTGTAATAATGATGGTACCAATTAATAACCTGGGATGCAAGAGAATATAAATGAGGGGGGTAGACTGTACCCCAGTCTCGGGCTGTCTCTGGTTTTTAGAGCGCACTGGTGATTTAAAGATAATTGTAAACTAAAAACTTGAGGACTTTTCAGCTTTCCAACCTCTAGATGGGAAAGTCCTGCAAACCCAAACTGTCCAACAGAAACGTGAATTGCACAGGGATCCTGGAATTACACAAATTGGGAGTAGTTGAAGAGTCTAGTGTAAAGTTCAGTCGCTTAGCGTTTTCATCCCCGTGGACCCGAGGGAGAGTCTATAATTGAGGTGGTGTTAAAGCGCCTGTACCTCAAGGGCACAAAACACGTTGGGCAGCAGTGGGACCCGAACCCAGAAACCCTTTGGATTGCGGGGCAGAGTGCTCATCAATGGACCACATGCCATTCATTATTATGACCATTTGCAAATAAAGGATCCACTGTTAGATTTCAACCTTGTGTTCTTGTTTGATTCCAAAAAACTATAAGTTAAATTCTGTTTAAACCTTTTTTAAAACTTTAGGTATTTCATCATTTGAAAGCGGAAAATATTATACTCTTAGTCGGGAGTAGAGAAAGTAATAGAACTAAAATACCCCTGGAATTAAACCTATACCCTACTTGGTATGGAAAGTGCCCGAAACAACACAATTCCTGCATGAAATAATATGCAGTATATGGAGGAAGGAAGTATACCTTGAGCTGGCGAACAGGTGAAACCTTCCTTATTTCCAAAGATGAAAACACATCAGATCCCTCCCACTTTAGACCAATCACACTAAAGAACTCCAGTGGTAACCTGGGAATAGAATCCAAGCTCAACGAACCATCGCTTAAATGACTGAAAATAACTACATAGATCAATCCATTCAAAGGGGCTTCATGAAGAAAGTATCTGGTTGTATACGGTTCAACGATCATATCATGTGCTAAAGTCTATGCAGATAACCCCACACTGATTGCAAGGAGCCCAGAAAACTACCAAAAGCTGATAAACATAGTTAACGACTTCCTTAGATGGACACGTACTATGAAAGTCAAACCAATCAGATACCGGTCGCATGCCATAATGAAGTATGTCCCAAATACAATGCAAAGAAGAGAAGGACATAAATCCCAGTATGTGGATAGCTAAGCTAACAGTTGGAGATTGCCAGCATCCACAGCCAGCCAATGATATTCCTTGGCAAGCTGATCTTCGAAGATCTAAAGGACCAAGCTATCAGACAATCTCTGAGAGGCAAACTAGTAGATATGATGAAAGCCACAGAAAAGTCTCAACTCAGCGGCATCATGAAGTTGTGGATATACAACAATGCAATCATACCCAAAATGATTTGGGAATTCACTATCTACAATTCCTAATTATTTACGTCGAGCACCTAGACGCTATCTGCACCAAATATTCGAAGAAATGGGCAGGAATAATTCACAGCACGAACATTTGAACTTCCGTATACCTTTCCGTAGCATCGAAACAATCATTTTTTTCTGGGCGGTTTCTGACACCTTTCCGCCGCAAGGAAAGTGTGAAGAGGTTCTTTCTTCAGCACGGAAGGATTTTGGAAATGTTTCTGATAATATGTGATTGTTTCTGCGGCATTTCCCAATGCGGAAAGATACTACTGAGGTAAATAGAAGTATGGCCTGCAACTTGAGAGATTTACCACATCAGACTGTAAGTGCATGCAAATAGCGTCTCAACAAACATTCTATTGATGGAAGTTCTCAATCTCTGTACCAAGACCGCATCCAAAAGAAGGCAAAGCAACTTAGATGGAATGGGGTCAAGGAACTAGAGCAGAGAGAACGTCATCTAATCCTAACAGAAATGTGCAGAGGGCAGGCAAATAGAGCAGGTCTCGGTTTCAGAAATACCTTGAAGCTCATCAAAGATATGAAGCCTCAGCAACACCGAAAAAACCTGACCAGTCTAGTCAAAGGTGTAGATGAAGATGATATGCTTGTTTACCTGTATGGCTGTATTAAGAAGGACAGTGGCTGAAATAGGACTCTGTTATGCAAGTCGATACATCATGGAAGAAACTGCTGTATGTATGGACACCCGAGCTGTTGTCATTAAATATCAATGTTATACACGACCAACTGTCATCTCCTGCAAATCTGAGACTATTGGGAAAAACCAACCGACCAACCAAACTTTTTCACCACAGCAACTGTACACTATTCCACATCCTAAATGGTTGCAACTACTCCCTTCAAAGCGCGATACAACTGGCGTCATGACCAAACCCTGAAAACTATAACATACGGGCTGATGCCCTTCATAGACAACACATCACCGCCTCAAAGACTGCACTGAGAGCAAGCTACTATGGCTATGCCGTCAAAACAAATCATTCAATGGGATGGACTTAACAACACCGAAACAGCTTCTGGAGGAAAGGGGGACGGTTGAGCGCTCATAAAACCGGTTTAGACTACCAAAAGTCTGGTCCGCAGTCCAGGGACCTCTAAAATAATAGAGGATTAGTGTACAAATACCTCAATAAGAGAAAAGAGAAGAAACCACAGTTCGTTTCCCAATGTCACCTTTGTTTTTTCGATCCAACCTGACATGACATTTGATAAACCAAACATGTTTATAGGATGTCGGAAAAAAGGCATTGTGATATACAATTAAATAGTATATTTGAGTTTCGATATCGAGGTGTTATTTACCTTGTGATATGATTAGAGAGAGAAAAATATTTTTCAAGATCATCAACGAATATGTCGAACAGCTATTAGAATTGTGTAGATAATAATTTGATATTTGTTTTTTGTATACGCAAAAAGTGATTACCTTGAAGCAAGTCTAGTTGAATGTTAACGTATCTTTTACTTTTCCATTAAGCTCCATTGCTCCTTTCTCAATCTGATATTTAATACCCGTCTATGTTCTTATTAAAACATTCTTTTTGAAGCAAAGGATCACATTTGCAGCCACCTCTTTATTATGTCTATGTTTGAGACGATTAGGCATTTGCAAGATGATTTTTTTTTATGAAATATGATCGTTTCCGAAACTTCGCAAGAGGTGTAAGGTTTCAAGGTTGAGTAGTTTATAAATGCAATTTCTTAGACCCAATTTAATCCAGGAGCTACAAAGGTAATTGAATTGTACACAGTTTAAAGGAAATCATCTTTTTAAAGTGGATACAACGTTTATCTCATGAATTGTTATAATTATTTGTTAATTTTGTTCGGTTTTTGCAAACGGATAATTTGAAATTTGTGGGTTGAGAACCTTGAATTAATTTTTTTTTGCAAGATCTGTAATAGACATTTTGTCTTATGGCAGTTTTACCAACACATTCCAACGCGACAACAATTTGTTTTCTATCTTCTAAAATTCAGCAGCCGGGTTCGACCGTAAGGAACCACGACAAGGGGATCCCTTCTCTGTGTGTCGCAGAAAGGGTAGTTTTCGATGGATAAGAGAGGGAGTTACACATCGTGTAAATTAGAGTTGGAAAGACGATTGTGTTTATTTTTCTCTCACTCGGTGAAATTCTCTACAAAATGTCTGGATTTTTAAAATGGCTGAGGTGTTTAAAAGTTTCCTGAATTTCATTCAGTGGGAATGTGTTAACACGGTTACTTGCCCTAAAACAGGTTTCACACACTTCGGGACGGTCAAGTGGATTTATCTTTATACACTCATATACGCCCAACCCTGAAAAATAGAATTACTGATTGCTTAAAATAACAAGATAAAATATTCAAAATTTCTTTCATCTATCGTGTTCTGTAAAAGAAAAAAAAAACGTTTCTCGAATTGATATTGTTCTGGATGGCATAAGGTTCTCAATATTGACATGTGGGTGACGAAACGCTTAATCCAATTTTGGAAAGTATGAACTGAATCTTCAGTAAACTATTTTAATTGTGCCTCGAACCGAAAGATCCATTAGTTGTAGATCATAACCACACCCTCTTCGATAATTAATCTTTCCATTATTGGCTTAAACGGTAATTATTCCCAAGAAAAGCCTGCTGAACTTTGCTTCTTTCTATGACACTCACTTTTTATTTAAGGCATAATAAATATGTCTTAAATGAATACAGAGGTGTTTTTAATAAGATATAACTCATTGCTGTTTTATTTCCCTAATGGTTGTCTTTTCTGACTGGTGTAATATCCCTTTCCCTTTATTCTAGTCTATATTCCTCGTTCCATGTGTTTTGAAAACCGAGTTGATCACGCGTATTAATTAAAAAAGACGTCTCAACTTTTTTGGCACATTTAATGCTACTACTAGGGTAATACTTGTACTAATTGGCACACATTTACAGCCAGTTGAACATGGTAGTCAGTTTCCCATACTCCCATTTTAAGGTCAGGTTATCATTTACCGACTTATGCCTACATCGCATAGAATGATGACCATTCCAACAATTGTATTTGGAGAACCAATATCTTTTGGAATACGTGTGGCGTAACGGATCGCGAGTTCTAGCCCCGCTGCAGTCAACGTGTTTTTGCCTCATAGGCGAGATATGGGGTAAATGTGCAATCTAGTGCTGATAGTTTGTGTGCTTTGGCAGCAGCCGGCCTATAGAGGAGCGCATAATTGTGACGATTTCCTGTCACAAACAAACCTACTCTATAGAAGCTGTACAAGGGTTTTCACGCATGCGTAACTCGACTCTATCACGCGCTAGTCACCTCGGCACTTCGCGCACCCGTGTAGTATATTCCTATTTATGTCAAATTACCAGAATGCCTTCGGCTATTTATATCGCCTTCGATCCAGCCACATCGACTGATGTAATTTATTAAATGAACCGCGTTGCAGTATACACACAACCGAATGCAGTAAATCTTTGTGTGTTTCATTGTACATGTCATGCATACCCTGCTTGACCGCGCCGCAATTGATCCTGCTGAATCAAAACACAGTTCTGAAAAGTATCTCGATGTCATGACACATTTTATTATTCTTATCCTATTTCCATAAATTTACTGATTCATTATTATAGCCACTAACACGCTGAGTATAACACTAGTCCATTTTCCCGTCAACGGAGTCAACAATCGCATGAAAATCGGACATTTCTAACTTGTTTTTGTGGAAAAAATGAATTTTTACCTATTTGATTGTATACTATGGAAATTGACATTTTTTTGCTGACTTCGAATTGATATGACATCATTCTGACGTAATATTAGCATGTTGATACTAATAATAATTTGATAGCAATAGAAAGAGGAAGGACCTGATTTTCAATTGGTAGCCTACACTTAAGCCACTATCAGCGATTTCTTTTTTCAAAAAACAAATCGCGCCCCCTATTTTCATCGAAGTTCATTTTTTTGCTTGGTGTATTGAAAAATTGCCTGTATTTAGACCTCCTGGAATGGTTGGCTAAGCTTAACACGTTGTATTTGTCTAGCAGTGACGATTTGATGGCTTAATTTACTAATTAACAAGCGGATCCACTTTTTCGGTCTAAAACAGTCGTAAATGGCATCTTCAAGACCGCTTTAAAATGCTTTAGTCTATTTCTTCAAATAACTGTAATAATGGGCATTTTGAATTTTGAAAAAATGACTGATGTGGCTTTAAGTTTCGTGATATTCCTGTGTTGGCATGTTGTACATGGTGGCCACCCCTATCTTTTGAGAACACCTGTATCTTACCTTACCCCCAGTGGATGTTTGTTTTGGCATTAAAAGGACGGAAAATGTCAAATGAAACTCACAAATAATTTGGCACCAAAATCATGGGTTTTTAGCATGGGGGACTTGGTGGGGGGGGGGGGTGGTAACCAGCCCTCCTTCGGTAGACGAAGATTAATCTATGCCTTATTCTAATTTATGTTTATGTATAACTTTTTTATCAGTATCACCTTTACTACCAGCATTGAGGAATGAAACCTTTCTTATCCTTCTCCTTACGACAAAGCCTTCCGCTGAATTAGGACATAGCAAATATACATCTTCGAAATCTGTAATAATTCCATCAACCCAGCGCGTTTGAAAGTGTCAAATCGTATAGTCATCTGACGATTGCCTCAGAGTAACGAAAACTAGTTTACCTTTTACATGACTGACTGGCTTTTCGCCATGATGGCAATTGGTTATGGTATATCCATACATGTTGCGTGTTTCTTGAAAAATCTTTCATGAATTGTATCAGCGCGTGATGGGTGTCGTTCTATCAGAAAGAGTATTTTAATTTTCTTTCTGTTAAAGCGAATTTTCTGAAAGAGTATTTTAATGCTCTTTCTGATTTACGATTTACACGATTGATTTATAGTGCGCTTTGCCTAGCCCACAGGACTGATAGACATTTGCCAAATCCTTTGATCAAAGTTGCCTATATCCCCCTAAATAATTTTCAACATTATGCAAATAATAAACCTATTAGACAAAAGTTAAGTTTAAAATTCAAATTTAGTCATGATTACTACACTCGTATACCACAAAATTCATTACCTTCGAGATCCCCAAATCAATGCAGCGGATGACACTTTTATATTTAAGTTAATGTTGACAAACAATAGCTGTATTCAACTACGATCACTCGCTGTTCAGTCCCCTTCTTGCATAATCCTGTATCACAACGGTATCATACCCATCCTTGCTTTACAATTTCATCTAAGAATTATGTTGAGGTAAAATTATGACAAACAATGTAATTGCTTGCCCTTTTTCACAAATTTGTTACGACAGTTATTGCAATAGCAAAAGCAAGATAAACACAATCGTGCGTTAAATGGGGTCTTTCATCTATCCATTAGTTTAAATTACTTACGCATGTCCAGATATAAAGCAAGTTTGAGAAGGTATTTCGACCATTTTCAAGGGCACACACGTATTCAGGTCTTCAGTGTGTACATAACTGTCAATAGTGTGTCGTAAATGGAAAGGTACACATTTCATAGCTCTATTGTAGTACCGTAGCATTTGTAAGAAACACGAAGATTTTGCTATTTCTATGTCAATATTAGAAAAAGGGCCAAAGCACGAAGGCAATAATTGAACCTTTTGATTTTCCCCAAGTCATACCATACACTACGGGGAAGTGGTTACGTTTTCAGTAAAAAAAGTTTTTAAAAGAACAGAACCTCGGAAAAAGCTTACGTTATACTGTGTCTACCCTCATGAGTAAATCCAACTGGAATTTGCACCGTTTTAGTATTGAAATTATTGTTATGTGTCAATACCATATCAAATGGATAGTGGGACTGTTTAACATTTTTTTCTGTTTCCTGTTTACCTTTGGAAATAAGAAGTTACCATGGATCTTCACAAACACAGTTTCACAATGTGCGTTCGGCCGGACCCGAACTGACGATGTCCGTAAATTAACGATAAGAATAAGCGCCTTGGATTTCTAAATTAATTATGCCTTTTTTGACTTGCGCCTCCTGTATATTTGTATCCGGATACGTGTGCACAGTCAAATTTATGATGGTTTGTAAATCATCTGGCAGGCGACAATTAGGACACTGTAACAACTGTAAATTACACCTTTCGCCGTTAATTCTGTTAGATTATTTTCACATGAAATGGTAATTTGTACTGCATTTTTAGGCATTGTTTGCCAATGCGAAAGAAACCAATTTCATATCAGAACGTTTCTTCTAAAATTGATTAGTACCATTTTCATATACTGTATTTGCATTTACGAGATTCATATTTGTGGGAAATATGCTAGATGATTAATTTATAAATTGACCAACAATTGTCGGCGTTAGCAGTCTAGGTATAAGGAGGCTAGACAACTTTACTCGGTAATTATTTGCATATTAGTTAGTATATTCAAATCATAGGAAAATCTCATTTTTGATTGATGAGAGTGTGGTTCAAATTTTCATGTTGCCATTCTGAGCAGTGATCCAAATGCCACCATATGTTGGATAAGCCGGCATTGTGGTAACTATTCTTCTTATTTTTTTTTTACTTCCACATCAAGATAAAGGAGTAACAATCTAAACATTTTGGTGGGTATGATATGCTTAAAGCAATAATAGCCCATTTTTTGAAGAGCGCCCCCAAATTCGAATTTGTGCGATTTATGCACAGTTGTGTTGGTAATTGTCTAGTAAACTATTCCTGTGAATGGTAATGCTCAAAAGTGTGCACGCGTCAGAAAAGAAGGGATTTTGTAATTAGATGTGGGGATCCAAATCCAACGGCAGCGCGGGAAACGTGAAATTTATATCTGTCCATTAGCACAACTAGCACAATCGCACGAAAATAATTGGCAACTTGACTTGCGTGAACCAAATGAACAGCTAATGGAAGAGCGGGAGATATGAAGCAAACTAGAGCTCTTTAGAGTGCGATCTTGACTTTAAAACGCATCGTTCCTTTTGTTACTTAATTTCCATTGAGAGGGATTTGAATACAGGAACTTAAGGTTGGATCATTGGCTACGGCGTCGTATGCAGATCTTGTTGAAATTGTAGTGGAATGTTGGTATGATATAGGTTAAAAACTGCGTATGGTGGTGAGAGGAGTGAGTAGTGCCTGTATCTACTCTGAATGACTTGGCATCGTGTTTTAATTTGCTATCAGTCATTTTTTCAGGCATGAAAAAAACAAAGTTTTTTCGAAAATGAATGTTTGTTTATGAATGTGAATTGTTGTAAAAGTACCTGCAAGTGGTAAATAAAGCTGGGAACAACACCACTTTTAGTTCAAATATGGGCGATTTTTGCATAAATGTAGGGGGATCCCAACAATTATGATGTCATGAATAGTAAAAGTAACATTTGTAAGGTTGCGGTGCAAGCTTATGTCAATTTGAGGCAACGCTAACAATTGAAAGACACAATGGGTATTACAATTTTGCGAGAGAAATGATGATTTGACTTTAATTTTTAGCTCCAACTATACACTATTCTGGTGTATTCGTACCAGTCATTGATAAAAACACGGCATGATACTGAAATAAGTACAGTGATTAATTATATAAACTTGTTAATTTCTCCGGGGTCCGATAGCAAAAAAAACCTTGTGATATCGTGTGAAAAACTGTAAGACCCGAGTAAGATTGGGTGTTCGTTCGTGAACCACGCCGTAAACCTACTGCTACAAACTGTCCTATACAATGTAGACATGTTTTATATAGTTGCAAAGTGCATTGATTGGTCACCATGTAGAAGTGAAGAGAGTTTTGTGAGCGGACCACGGTTGTCAAGTGTGACACGTCGTTTCTCATTAGTTAGTTGAATCAATCTTAATTAAATGTAGGTGGTTAAATTGAGTGCTAAGTGTGTTCGCGTGTTAGTATAATCCTGGAATGCGTTAAATGGAGGGAGACATGGAACGCGCATTAAGATGAAGGAACACGCTCAATGAAGGTAAACATTTCAATCGATACAGCTGGGTGGTATTCATGAGGGGGAATTATCACCTTATAGTAGCATATCCCTATTTGCGATATAGAGAAATTTGATCTGTCAAAAATTATCAAAAGTATTAAAAGTATTAATTTATTAATATTGCCAGCTTCGTTCGACGGAGACTGTGGAGAGGTTTAATGTTCATAACACAATCAATGTAAACACCCCATATTTAACAGAACATGCATTGTCAATAGTCACGTTAGATTGATACGCCTGAAAAAGTAATATGTTAATGCTTCATTCCTTGATATTAAGGGTTGTAAAAGCGATACCTTAAAATTTAATAGGATGAAAAATAGCAATTGACTTTGTTCATTTACCTAAATACTAAAGACTACTCTTGAATTATCCTTTTTTGAAGAATAATATCTACTGCGAGTGTCGGTATACTGTATCGATATAAAGATTTGAAATGCTGTTTGGGATACACAGTATCGGGGGAGGGATGTCATTTTTTATGATTATACTTTATTGTGTGACAGCTGGTTCGAGACAGCCGTAAACGTTAATTTGATCTTTGATTCCTTCATCTTTGTGTTTTTTTTCATATACACTATTGCTGTCATAATTGATAAGGATCCACAGTTAGATTTCAACCTCATCTTGTTTGATTCCAAAAATATCAGCAGAATTCGATTTAAAATTTTGGTCGCTATGTGTGCTACTAAGAAATGATTTAGGATTTCATTCATTTGAAAACGACAATATTATACTCTTAGTCGGAGAAATAGAACTGAAATGTAAAAGAAGTTAAAAAAAATAAATTCACGTAGGATTACTTGACTGGATTGACTCATTACCTGATGAAGAGGAGAGTCTCATCCAGTGCCCTGGACACTCACCCTTCTACCCTACCTGGTATGGCAGAAGTGCCCCAAAACAACACAATTCATGGATGAAATGATATGGCAGATATCCGAAAAGTCCCTAGAGAAATCTGACGATACCGCAAAAAGGGAGGTAGGGTTCTTCTCTTGTTAGATATAGGGGCAGTTTCCTTTAACACAGGACAGGGGTCGCTCGTGATTTTTTTTTTCAAAAGTGCATTTAAAATGCGGTTAAGGGGCGTAGTGATATGGAGGGACAGGAAGGATGCCTTGCATTGAGTTGTAGAAACGGTGAAACCATCCTTATTTCCAAAGATGAAAACATAACAGATCCTTCTTCACTGAAGAGAACACAGAAGTACCTGGGAATGGAATCCTCGCTCAACGGAACATCGAGTACAAGAATGAAAATAACTACATAGATCAAATCCATTCAAAGGGGCTCATGGAGAAAGGATCTGGCTGTATGCGATTAATCGATCAGATCATCTGCTGAAGCCTATGGCAAAGACCTCACCACGATTGTAAGGCCCAGAAGACTGCCAATATAGCTGAACAATATAGTTAACGACTTCCTTAGATGACACGGACAAACGAAAGCCAAACAAAATAAGTGCCAGGGTCCGCATGTCGAAAAGTATGTCCAATTAAAGCAAAAGAAGAGAAGGAATCAACCAGTATGTGGCGTATGACCCTAAACTAACAGCTAACAGAGGAGGTGAGATTGCAAACTAGAGAAGTCTCAACTCAATGGCATCATGAAGTTGTGGATATACAAACAATACAATCATACCAAAAGACCTGGAGAATTCAATATGTCAAGTTCCAATTACTTACATAAAAGAACCTAGAGGTATATCTACCAATATTGAAGAGATGGAATAAGCCGAATGTACCACCAACATGCTCTACCGAAGTAGAAAGCAGTACCAACACATCAATACATAAGTTACGTGCTGCAAAGTTATAAATAACAAACTTTCTATTGATGGAAGTACTTAATTTCTGTACCAAGACTGCATTCAAAAGAAGCAAAACAACTTAAGATGGAATGTGGTCAAAGAACTAGAGCAGAGAGAACGCCATCTAATCCTAATGAAATGTGCAGAGGAAGGACAAGGATAGACAAGGTCTCGGTTCAGAAAACAAAGACGCTCAGGCAAAGATATGAAGCCTCAGCAACACCGACAAAGCCTGACCAGTCTAGTTCGAGATGTAGATGAAGATGATATGCTTTGCTTACCTGTAGGACTGTGTTACGCAAGGCAGTGGCTAAAATAGTGACTCTGTCATGCAAGTCTTGTGCATATGGAAGAAACTGCTATAGTATGGACACCTGAGCTGTTGTCATTCCATATCAATGCTATACAAGACCAACCAGACATCCCCTGCAAATCTGAGACTGTGGGGCAAAACCAACCAAGCTAGGCTTACTGCAACTTTGTCACACAGCAAACTGTACACTGTCCAATGTACATCTGATCAACATCCAGGCTGATGCCCTTCATAGAAAGGCCCTAAAAGGATTATACATGTTTTGAGGCGTCCAAGTGTTGAAAATATCGGCTCCGAAACATGGTAATCAGAAAATCTGATGATTTCGCCCAATAAAGTTATTGCTCTCGCTATGAGTTTAAAATGCGTTTTGCCCAATATTTTGCAATAGAGCTTGACCAATAAATTTGGGATGAATCGATCCAATTTTAATGAATATTGCGCACAAGAACCAGGCTATATACCCACTAGTGCATTTCGAACTGCAAATGGTACGGCATTCAGGAACCCAGCCATACCACTCCAAAGAAAGAGTGACACAAACATCCTACCAAAAGCAATGACTGGAAGTTTTGATGGATGAAGAAGCACAAGCATATGTTCCCTCCCCAATACAGAAACAGTAATAGAACTTACTGTTCATAGAGGAGAAAAGACCAAGAACCTTTTAACCACGAGTCTGTTAAAACAGAGATGAGTTTTGTACCCACTGCTTCTCAATTGAAATAGGGATGCAGGCTTCTACAACACATCACTAAGCAGATGTCTTGCAGCCCTAGGAGTCCCAAGTGATAAGAGAAAATCCATTATAAACACCGCCTCGAAGACTGCACTGAGAGCTGGCTATGCCGTCAAACAATCATTCAATAGGTGGACTTAAACACAACGAACAGACTTCTGGGGAAAAGGGACGGCTGAGCGCTCATTAAACCAGTGTAAAGGGAGATATGGTCCGCAGGAGCCATAGTCGGGCTCCATACACGACAAGTATAAGCGTGATAGAATGTTGCGTGAAGAATCAAATGAATTGAAGTGCTTCAATTGGTCACCATTGTAGGCGGACTTTGAGTCCTATAGGACTATATCTCCTGCAATCACGGTTTTCACCAAAGTCTGGCCCGCAGTCCAGAGACCTCTAGAAAAATGAAGTGTTAGTGGTAGTTCAAATACCTAAAAAGGAGAAGAAACCACAGCTCAAGGAACTTTTCCCAATGTCACCTTTACAAGAGAGAATTACAAATGGCTGTGTTGCATTATTCGATCAGGACCCCTGGCAGTGATAAGCCAAACAGTTGCCAGAGAAACAGACATTGTGGTATACAATTAAAAAGGATGTATTTGAGGTTCGATATTGAAGTGTTACAGAATAAATATTACCTTCTGATATGATTAGAAAAAAAACAATCTTTTGAATTTTCAAGATCATCAACGAATATGTCGAACAGCTATTAGAATTGTGTAAATAATAATTTGATTATTGTGTTTGTGAGGAACGTCTACACGGCCATTTCTTACTCACGTGGTAGGCTATACGGCAGTACACCATGTTTACCGCGGCAGCTACTGCACAGTACAACACTGGGATAATGCGAGCAGTTGCTGCAAGATAGGACTTCCAAAGTACACAGTATTAGGTATACAGTGATGTGGCTACTTACTCTGCTGTACCTACCCCAATGGCTACCTGTAGTTGCCCACTAGGAGATAGAAGGTGGATTTGGTGTGACAGTACGAAAGTAGACACGACGCCATTTGAGAGTGGGTGGACATTTCAATGAAATGAATTGGGTCGCTATACACTTTGTTCTCTGTTTAGCATTTTTTGAACGTTTTTTAGGACAATCATTACGAAATTCAAATTTCGGGCCATCATCAAAAACCCCATATACCCGCATATGTAATAAAAAAAATGCAAATATACGCCAAAAAATATCTAAAAACAACATTGGCCATGAGAAATACCGCGCGCGCTGAGAGCCAGTGTAACCACGTAGCTACTCCACGACTGGGGAGACAGCCGCAGTGTGTACACTATCCGTCTATGCGGCAAAAATACACGGAATCCTGGCCGGCGAATGTGCGTCTAGTGGGTAGGTAATCCATGTCTACTCGGTGGTAGCTGTGTGGTAACTACCATGAAGAAATTGGCCGTGTAGTTAAATGTCAACGTATCTTTTACTTTTGCAATAAGCTCCATAGCTCCTTTCTCAATCTGATATTTAATACTCTTCTATGTTCTTATTAAAACATTCTTTTTGAAGCAAAGGATCACATTTGCAGCCACCTCTTTATTGTGTCCATGCTTGAGACGATTAGGCGTTTGCAAGATGATTTTTTTTAAATATGATCGTGTCCGAAAACTTCACAAGAGGTGTATGGTTTCATGGTTGAATAAGTTATAAATTAAATTTCTTAGACCCAATTTAACCCAGGAGCTACAAAGGTGACTGAATTGTACACAGTTTAAAGGAAATCAGCTTTTTTTTAAAAAGTGAATACAGCGTTTATCTCATGAATATGTTATAATTATTTTGTTAATTTTGTTCAGTTTTTGCAAACGGATAATCTCAAACTTGTTTTGTTGAGAACCATTGAATCAATTTTTGCAAGATCTGTAATAGACATTTTGTCTTATGGCGGTTTTACCAAGTTGTAGATCAATGTTTAATGAACACATTCCACCTCGACACAATTTGTTTTCTATCTTCTAAACATTCAGCAGACGGGTTAGACCTAAAGGAACACGAAAAGAGGGATTCCTTCCTCTGTGCTGTCAGCAGAAGTGTAGTTTTCGATGGATAAGAGAGGGAGTTACACATCGTGTAAATTAGAGTTTGAAAGATTGATGTGTTTTATTTTTCTCTCACTCCGGTGACATTCTCTACAAAATGTCTGGCATTTTTAGGAATGGCTGAGGTAGTTTAAAGTTTCCTTGAATTTCATTTCAGTGGATATTTGTTACAACGGTTCCTTCCCATAAAACAAGTGAAACACATTTTGGACGGTCACGTGGTTTTATTTTATACAGCTCATATACACCCACCCCTGAAAAATATAATTACCGATTGCTTTAAAGAACAAGATAAATATTCACAATTTCTTGCATCCTATCGTGTTTCTATAAAAGAGTTTCTCGTTTATATTGTTTCTGGATGGCATAGGGTTCTGAAATATTGACACGTTGGTGATGAAACCGCTTAATCCAATTCTGAAATTCTGAACTAAATTTATTGTGCCTCGAACCGAGAAGATCCATTAGTTGTAGATCATAACCACATCCTCTTCGATAATTGAATCTTCCTTTATTTGCTTAACGGTAAATTATTCTCAAGAAAGCAAGTTGAACTTAGCTCATTTTCTGTGACACTCCACTTTTATTTAAGGTAAAATAAATATGTCTTAAATGAATAAAAACGGTGTTTAAATAACGATATAACTCATTACTGCTTCATTTCCCTAATAAGTCGTCTTTTCTGAAGTAGGTGCAATATCCCGTTTCTTTTATTCATCTTCATAGCAGCGTAATATTCATGTAAGCTTCGTTCCAATGTCTTTTGAAAAACGATTGATCACATGTAGTTAATTAAAAAGACCACACTCTTTTTTGTCATTTTTGTGCACATGTAATGCTAACTGCTAGAGGTAGCTCTGTTCATCAAAATACCTTTCACTAATTTGTGTTTAGCACATTTACATCTAGTTGAATATAACAGTCAGTTTCCCATACCCCCAGTTTAACACTTAAGTGCCCAAGCTAAAAAAAATATGTTAGTGCCCAAGGGGGGGGGGGGGTCCTAGGGACCCAACCCAGATAACCACTTTCCCATGGAAGTTTGATCATGACAATAACACAAGTAAATGGGGCCACGTAAGAACCACATACCCATAATAAAAATGAAAATCCGAACTTTGACCTATGACCTATGGCTAATTGAAATTGTCACTCTCCAAACAAACAAAGTGGTTCAAACATTTCCATCCTCAGCAACTCCAATAGATCTACTCTAGAATAACCAATTAAAATAATTATAGCAAGATATAGGCAAATTTATACCATCTTGTATTCTTCTCAGAAACTTCAAATTCACCGTGATCTTTCCCATAGACTTACACAATTAAGAACACGGCCATGACAAAATTAAAATTGATGCTATCAGCATATAAAGAGTAATTTGATTTAAGTATTATTAATTAATTGCCTCCTAAAGTATATATTTAAGCAAATAAACCCAAAGATTTAATTACTTTAATTTGATTAATTAGTAAAATATATTGAAGCAGTGGGCGGATTTAATTTTTTTTTGTATCAGGAGAAGTGTATTCATAAATCAGACAAATAGCAAAAAAAAAAAACTCCTTTAAAAATTGTATTGCGTAACCGAGAAATCGCGAAATAATCAAATGTTGGGAACAATGGACCCCCCTTGTGCACTTAAGTGTTAAGGTCAGGTCATCATTTACCGAATTATGCCTACATCACTAAAAGTCAGTAAATGATGACCATCCCACGTATTTTGGAGAATACGTGTGGCGTGCTGCAGTTAACGGTATCCTTCCTTTACAATTTGCTTTACAGTTTGCTAAATTACTTGATCAGATTAAAGGATTCAGAAGATTGAGCGGATTAAATGAACCGCCTGAAACCCGGCAGAACCGGAAAACGCCCGCCGGTTGAGTATTGATTTGGTCCCTGAGAATTATGTTGAGGTAAAATCATGACAAACAATGTAATTGATTGCACTTTTTTACAAATTTTCAATTTATATACGACAGTTGTTGCAATAGAAAACAAGATAAACACAATCGTGCGTGAAATGGTGTCTTTCATCTATCCATTAGTTTAATTTAAATTACTTACGCATGTCCACATAGAAAGCAGGTTTGAGAAGGTATTTTTTACCATTTTCAAGGGCACACACGTATTCAGGTGTTCAGTGTGTACATAACTGTCAAGTAGTGTGTCGTGAATGGAAAGGTACACATTTCATAGTTGTATTGTAGTAACGAGTATTTGTAAGAAACAAGAAAGAAGAATTTGCTCTTTCTTATGTCAATATTAGAAAAAGGGCCAAACCACGAAGGCAATAATTGAACCTTTTGATGTTCCCAAGCATGACCATTACGCTACGGGGAAAGTGGGTAACGTTTCAGTAAAAAAAGTTTGAAAAGACACCGAACCTCGGAAAAGCTTACGTTATGCTGTGTCTATCCTCATGAGTAAATCCAACCGGAACTTTGCACCGTTTTAGTATGATGAAAGTATTGTTGTCAATACCATATTTAAATGGCTAGTGGGACTGGTAAACATTTTTTTCTGTTCCTGTTTCTTTGAAAATAAAAAGTTACAGGATCTTCACACAGTTTCACAAATATAATTATAATCTTATTAATGTGCGTTTGGCGATGTCCGTAAATTAACGATAGGAATAAGAAAGGGCCCCGCCTTTGGCATTTCTAAATTAATATGACTTTCTTGAATTGCCCCTCCTGTATATTTGTACCGGATACTGGACACAGTAACATTATGATGGTGTAAAATCATCTGGAGGCGACAATTAGGACAAGGTAACTAATGTAAATTACACTTTCCCGTTAATTTATGTTAGATTATTTTCACATGAAATGGTAATTTGTACTGTATTTTTTTTACTTTTTTTATTTTTTGAAAAAGAAACAATTTCACATCAGAAGTTTCTTCTAATGATTAGTCCCATTTTCAATATTGTATTTGCATATTTACGAGATTCATTATTTGCGGAGGAAAATATGCTAGATGATTAATTTCCGGGAGGAGGAGAGCGACTTGAGCAACAAAATGTCGGCGTTAGTAGTCTAGGTTATAATGAGGCTAGACACACTTACTGGGACATTATTTGATAGTAGGAAGTTATTCAAATCATAGGAAATTCATTTTTGATTGATGATTTTTTTTCGGAGAGATAGGGTGGTCAATTTTTTTCTTCCAAATCACAGATAAGGGCAGTAACAATATAAACCATTTTTATGCGGGTTGAGATGATTAAAGCAAAATAGCCCAAAAATTCGAATTTGTACGATTTATACACAGTTGTGTTGGTAATTGCTGTCACTATTCTGTGTATGTAATGCTCAAAAGTGTACACGGCGTCAGAAAAGAGGGAGTTGGTAATTAGATGTGGGGATCCAAATCCAACGGCAGCGCGGGAAACGTTGAAAGTATAATATGTCCATTAGACAAAATAGCACAATCGCACGAAAAATAATGGTACCTTGACGTGCTGTGAACCAACGGAACAGCTAAGGGAGAGGGGAGATATGAAAAAAAAACTAGAGCTCTTTCTGAGTTGCGATTTTTTGGACTTAAAACGGCATCGTCCCTTTTGTACATAATTTCACTGAGGAGGGTTTTGAACAGCAACAAACTTAAGGTTGGATCATTGGCTACGGCTCGGATCAATATTGTTGAAATTGTAGTGAAATGTTGGTATGAAATAGGTTTTATTAAAAACTTGCGTTATTTGTGGTGTGATGGATGTGAGTAGTGCCTAGTGCCTAGTTCCGAGTTGAATTTTTGTCTTAGGGTATGGGACATTGTAAAGTTTCAATTTTGGGGAGAAATGTGGCTTTTAATTTTTATCTCCAAACTTATACACGTACAACAGGTAGACTATTGGCGGCATTCGTACCAGTTATGATAAACACACGCATGACACTGAAATAAGTACAGTGATTAATTTATATAAACTTGTACATTATCCGGCTCGATGCCAAAACATGTTACACACCACTGCCAAAAGTATGCAACATGCCAGAAAAAAAATTTATAGAACTCAAAATTGATTTTAAAATGTGTACCAGGAGTCCTTGACGACACATTACCGTAATGTTGTCAAAGTATGATTCAACAGATTGCCGTTTCTCAGATCAATAAAAGTGCGGAAAAGCATTTGATTTGAATGTCATGTTCCTAAATATGGCGGGTTAAAGGAGCTGGCTATGATACCGGTCGATTCTACCCAGAAGGAATACAGGCACAGGAACTCAAAAAATGGCTGCAAATAGTCGCTAAAGGAACTGGCTGGGTTTGTCAGTGTTTACGGTAATTTAGGGCCGAAAAAGAGGGTTGCATGGACCAGAATTGAGATAACGTCAATAAAAGATGGAAGTACGACCATCACCGTTGGACTCAGGAAATTTAATGGCAAGAAAGAGGTCACATGATACCTTGAAAACAAGTTTATAATCGCACTGTTGACATTGTGCTGTTTGTCCTGTAAATGTGAACGCGCAATTAGACATGATTTACGTAAATAACGTGATTTATCATTCAAATTGCATTTCGGATGTCTCAGAATTTCCCGAATTTTCCGAAGACCACTGTCTTTCATTGACTTTATCTCATTTTCTGTCCACACACCTACTCCGATGTTCTCGCTTTAACATTTAAGTAAATCGTAACGAACCTATACGATTCATTAAGCGGCTAGTTTGAAGCCATTTCTTTTGTTTCTGTGTCTGTATTCCTTCTAGAGTGCAATCGATAAATTTATCGTTCGCATTTCCTTTAATCCGCTATATTTCGGGATCACGACAATCAAATGAAACATTTTTTTTGCCCTCATGGATTATGGATAATAACATCTGTGTGAAAAGCAAAACTTTGACATTCAATGCGTAATGTGTGGTCAAGAATCCATGGTATAATTTGTAATCGATTTGTGATTATGATTTGCGTTTTCTGCATGTTGCAATACTTTTGGCCAGTGTATGTATATCGTGTGAACACCTGTAAGATCCCGAGTAAGATTCGGTGTCCGTTCGTGAAACTCACGCGTAAACCTACTGCATACAACTGTCCTATACAAAGTAGACATTTTTATACTAGTTGCACAGTGCATTACATTTGTCCACACATGTAGAAGTGAAGAGAGTTTTGTGAACGGACCCGTGTTTTTTTCAATCGATAAAGCGGGTTTATCATGAGGTACTTAATCACGTTATAGTTCGCATATCCCTATATGCCGATATTAGAGAAATTTTACGATCTGTCAAAAATTATCAAAAGTATTAAAATTATTAATTTTATTAATATTGCCAGCTTCGTTTCGACGGAGAATGGGAGAGGCTTAACTGTTCATAACAATCAATGTAAATACTCCATATTTATATTTATATATAGAACAGCCATATTTCAATTAGTCACGTTAGATTGCATACGCCTAGAAAAAGTAATATTGTTAATGCTTTTTTCCCCTTGATATTATGGGTTGTAAAAAAGTGTATCATTAAAAATTTACATAGTAATTTTTTTTTTTAGAATTATGCTCTTTTGTGGAAGAATATCTACTGCGTGTTTCGGTATACTGTATTGCAATATTAAAGCAATATTAGCACATTTTTTGGAAAGACTTCCATATGTACCCCCCCTCGTATATATTGACATGATACAAAATTTATTTTAATTTTGGCCTTGTTTGATCGAAAACGGAATAAACAGCTAAAATAATAACATTTTATGTTGCATGTAAATGTATGAGGGGGGGGGGTACATATGGAAGTCTTGCCCATTTTTTGAAGAGCGCCCCAATTTTCAAAATTTGATATTTTTGCAGAGTTATGTTGGTAATTGTCTACGAAACTATACCTGCAAACGAGAATGCTAAAAAAATGCGTATTTATCATAAAATAAGCGATTTTGTAATTAAAATTGGGATCCCAGATTGGACTTAACGGCGGAGCTGGAAATGCTACGTTTATGTCCGTCCATGATGAAATAGTGCAACCTCAAGAAAATAACCTCTAACTTGACTTGCCTGAACCAATAAAACAACTAATGAATGAGCGTAGATATGTACATGGCGCTATTTCCCGGCTATTTCACATTGGAAGGCCGTTTCCAGCAGCCGTTGAATTATTATCTGGATCCCGATATTAATTATTCTAATTACAAAATTCATTCGTTTGTGACACATAGACATTTTCGAGCTTAACCATTCACAGGTATAGTTTACTGGCCAGTTACCAAAGCAACCGTGTACGAATCTCAAAATTTTTGAAAAATTGAGGGCGATTTTCAAAAAAAATGTGCTAATATTGCTTTAACTGGTGGTTTTGAATACACGTTTTCGGGGAGGGAGTGTCATTTTAATTGGGTGACAGCCAGTTTCGAGATCAGCAAGTCTGAGAAATTACTTATACATAAAAGATTGTAAGTACCTTGAGAAATATGTAAATAGAATTGAGGACCGTCTATATAAAGGTTCTTTTGTTTTCAATGAAAAGAATAAGAATATTTTAATGTCCATCTTAATGATACTCATATCATTTTATTCTTAACGGATCTTAAATATACAAGTTTTGAGATTATTTTGTGATTAGGAATATGATATTGCATTATCACCGGCTTTACCCAGTTACAATTTAAAAAGTAGAAAATTAAAAATGAATTTCATCGAAAAAGTTTTCTGAATTTCTTGGCCTAAAGACAAAGTCAAATGAATTTTCTTGGACTCTTTATTGGTTGCATATAAATAATTATTGTTTTGATTAGTAATATTTTAGACCTTTAATTCTTGTTTACTGCTCGATATTTAGATAGCGTTGTTATCTCCTGGTAAAGATTGATAAATTACTTACCCTTGTCTACCTGGAGAACTAAGTAGTTCAAAATGCAAGACAATATAAATTGCGTTATGTAAAAGATACCGTTCTGATTGCTATTCGCGCTATGAAAGGCAAAGGACACCTTTCGGACCCTAACGCAGATGATATCCATTGCTCCTCTACAAATTCAGGCTGATAGTTGGAAGATCCGCCCCTTTCTATAATACGGATGTCGGCCGGTTCGAATCCAATCTGTGACTCAGGAATCTCTAAGGGAGAGTTTAAAAATTAAAAAAATTTTTTGCCCCTACGGATAAATGCTTTTTTTTGATACTGGCGTTGCCCGGGGGGGGGATCGAAAACCATATCAAAGTCCCCAAGAATCCCCTGTGTGCTATTTGATGAATAAGGGGCGGTAAGTTTATACAGTGGTTAAAAAGTTAAAATGATTAAATGAGCTAAATCATGAGCTATCGTATTCTTCTAGTCAAACTGAATAAGCAAATGTATAGTTGTTCTACACTTTTGAACTTTAGTTTTAGGCATGGAGGCCAACTATTTTCAAGGTCATGTGGTAAAATTTTCAAAACAGTAAGACTTTTATTTCAATTCTATCTTTTCCAAAATTATCTCGTACATGTTGTTTGGCCATATTATGGCAACAAAAGGTTCATTTAAACGATCTACGTCTTCGAAATATTACGGTATGGGCAGAGGCTTGTGGACCTCCCCATTGGCCCAGTAGAACCCTGCCATAATAATGACCCTATAACTATGCAAGTCAAGTAAAATTACTTTAACTATTTAAATCTATATTTCAGTCTATACACAATGACGAAAGTGTGATTACCCCTTTTGAAAGAATCGGAGCACTCCGAGCATTTGAACAGTTATTCCCATATAGTTAATAATCCATAATCGACAGATAGGGCAAACTATAAATGTTTTAATCGTTTCTTGACATGACACAAATGTTAGTATACATTTGAACGCAATTGGAAAACGTTTTAGAATGTACCTTGTAAAACTTACCCCCTTATTCTCAAAAGCACACAGGGGATTCTTTGGGGAATTTTGATATGTTGCTCCTTACAGCATAATGAAACTATCCGGAAAAATTCAGCTTGGGTACCTATATTTCTGAGGTGTTTTTCTATATATCTTGGGAGTTAGTAAGTATCTTGGACAAAACAGCTCTCAGTGTATGCCAAAGTAGGAACTGGCAAGTACTTAAGTGGGACAGAATAATAGGTGGACTATTTGCACGTATATCAAGGTTTGTCGATCAGCACGGCGCAGACCGTGATTGAGTTGAATGGAGTTGGGGCTGTTTCGAACAAGATTGATTTGATGAAAGGTAAAAAGGGTCCCTATATTTTAAAGTAAACATTCGTTTTAAATAAGCATAGGATTGTTCACAGGTTTTTATTGCATATCGGCAGATATTTGTATGCACTGTTAAACTATTCAAACGAGCAATTTTACCCGACTACATCTAAGTCACAGCTATTGCCGTATAGCCAGTACATAAATAAAGTCACAGGGTTCGTAACTAGAGGGGCAAAATCTGGGACTTATCTGTTCTCCCTATACAGTACTATAAAAAAAAACCGTACATAGTGGACGATTGCTCACCGTTCTCGACGGGAAAAAGAAGGGAAAGAAGAAGAAAGGCATTTGCTTGTTCATGGAATATATATAAACTTCATGCGGTCGTAATAATTGGATTGAAAACCCGATTTTTATCGACAAAAAAATCAGCTTTTGTGATTGGAAAATTAAAATAATTATCGACGAACCGCGGAAGAAACAAATTTAAATTGGATATCTTGGACTGTCGACTGTTGTAAAAAACTAAGACGTGTCTGCCCATAAACGAAGAGCTTCACTTTGAAAAAACAAGTTTTCATATGGACGCCATATAACCGGGGGTTGGGTTGGATCTCAACTTTGGTTTGAGTAGGAGTTTGCGGCCAAAAAAACCAGCTTGGGGCTGGCTTGAGGATCTGAATTGTGAAGGTCTCTTCGGAACTAATTTGTTTGCCAATTCTACGGACCTGAACTGAAGTTAGGCTCACTAAGGTTAGGAACCGAAAGAAACTTGCAAATACCTGATTTTTTTAGCCATGGAGCTAAAATTTGCGAATTTTGTTGCAAATTAAGGGCGTCTTAAAAACTGAAATAATTGGAATAGGGGGATCTAAAACTGGCAGAAACGGCGCGAATTGGTGATCTGGACCGCCGCACATACCCGCATCGCCATTATAAGGTCGTGGTCAGACCGGTGCAATAATCCAAAAGAAAACCTTGGATTTAGGGATTTGAATGTTTTGTGGGGTTTTACAAATAGAATTTTTTTTGATTTTTTATTAAAAAAAATAACCACACGTACCAGGTCATAATTGTCTGGCGATGTGTCTTGTTTAGAGATGTGTAATTTCCAGCAAATAACTTCCTAATGATAAATTTTAAAACACGCATACATAATAAATAAATTAACTGAAGCGGAAGGAGTCTAGTATTTAATTGAAACTATTTACCTATGGCTGTTGCCACACATTTAAAGGCACTACAGTGGATTTGCTAAATCGAACATCGAAAAAATCCTTTAACTCAATGCTTGCCTTGTCTGGTAACAAGTATAGGTTGATCTAACATACCCTACAAGTTTACAGATCATAAAGCACATAATAAGGATTAGAATCGAATATTTTAGTACGTACTGTTCTTACGGACACTTACTACACACGTAAATTGAAATTCGCCTCTTTTCTGTAATTTTTTACACTTGTTCAAAATATCTTACGATAATTAAAATAAAACTTATCACTGATAGTGGTCCTTTAAAATCTCCTGGTCCAACTCAATTTTTTTGGCAAAAATGTTTCATATTACCCCTTTAATAGCATTTTGGTTATTATTAAATTAAATTTTATTGGAAAAATTTTATTCTCGGCACATAATTAATATATCAGTAGCATAGGATTTGAAATATTTGACAAGCAAACTCGAATACTGTTATTTGATATTAATGTTTAAAGTTAGACTTTATGTTTTTGAAATGTATCTTTTTTTAACGAATAACGGGAAATGCCCGTATTCAAAATTACATCACGCAATTTGACCGTCTTCACCTCAGCGGTGTTTCCTATTTCTCTTATTACAAATTAGAGATAATTCCAAGTTATGAGCATCGTTGACCGATGTGTTTCTTTGTTTCATATTTGTTGCATGATAAAGCCTGTTTAACCATGAGATGTGCTGCTAGCGCCATCCGGAAACAAAACCTGCAGATGTGATTAAAACAATCTGTCTAAAAAGTGTTTATTTTATTATGATAATGAGCCTTCTTTTCTTAATAGACCACATTCTGTCCTTAAGTGAAAGTTTCCATTTCGGTCAGGAGCTGTAGTTCTCATTAATCACTAGTACGATTAGTTGCGTTGCTAAGCCGAAAATTAGGTAAACGCGAATAATGCTATAAACAACGCCGGTGGGATGTAATCATCAAACATAAGCATCATGGGACTGATTATAGAATCAATTGAACGAAGTTTTATTTTTTGATTGTATTTTTCCATTAGTAAGGGAGTCAAACTTAGTGATTGGAAATCGGCGGAGAATAGCGAAAGAGCACTACTTTGATAACATTAAATTTAAAGAAAGGCCGTTGACTATGAAATTATAATGTATGTGCATCCAGCTGAATTGCCATCGCAAATGAATTAATAATAACAATATTTATTTTGATGATAATAATTTTGTGATTATTCAACATGTTACTCCTTGATGGTCAGAGCCGTTAAATGTACAACGGCCAGGTTAGCAGATCTATGAGATTGCCAAATCTCAAGATTTATGGGTTTTTTTAGAGGAAGGGAAACATATCTATCCGGAAACCTGTGAAAAGCGCTTGTTGCCCCTTTGACTACCCAGCCTGCCTATCTTAGCCAGGGTTTCTGGCTAAATTGAAAGTATTAAAGTATACTTTTTATCTGACAAAAACCCTCTTCATCACAAATTCGTGTAAAAACTCATTACTCTATCCATTACATTTTTATATACATACCACACAGGTTTTTGCAACGAGAGATTTTTGAGGGACACACAAAATTGTGTCATAATAGTAATGTCATATAGATTAGACCACTCAATAGATTCTTACCTTGTATTTGGATACAGAAATGTTTTAAAAGAAAGAAAAAATATTTTGATTTGATTATATTTCAATATTAACAACATAGCCTGAATTTCGTATTTGCTCCTATAGGTTATACACCACTAACCTGGCTGCCGTAACCTGGCTGGCCGTAAGGATCAAAAATCTTGGTTGGACTACTTTTTGCATGGCATCTGAAAAAGTGCTTTAAAATGTCTGAAAATGCACTAGTTATATTAAGAAAGAAAGTGATGAAATTCAGAGTGACATGGTAGAATGGTATTTTGTTTTCTCAAACTAAGCGCATTGGGACAGTGAATTTGAGGAAATTTACTCCGCGAGTCATCAATTTCCCCCCCCCAAATTTTACTTTCCCCCCCCCCATGATTTGCACAATTACTAGACGTTGGCGAATATAGAGAATCTTGGGTTGCCGGTCTGACATCGGCAAGTTTGGTGATCGTAACTAAAATTTTTTACGGTCATCATAATTATGTTCCAAATTGGTTATTTGGTGATTTTCAGCTTGTACTTTGGGGTGATTGTTGTTGTATTTCCTCTGTCGAGAGTTCTAAATGTGATAAAGGAACATGCTCAAAAGTTGCCATTTTTCCCATAGACTACTGTGTATAAGTGCGTTAGTTGGTGTGTAACCTATACGATATTTCACAATATTTTTTGTACCAAAGAACATTTTTCAGCTTATATTCCTTTAATATTGGATACTGGAGGTTGATGGAAAGCGTTTACACCAGGGCAAAAAAAAAATCAGTACTTTAGATTTTTAGGGAACAAAAACCTGATAGTGAAATCTCCGTTGTCTTTATGATATAAAATTGTATTAGCGTTGTAATATAAATATTAGCTCATATCTAAAGGGCAAATCCTAATTTAAATATGATTAATGTTAAAATAACATTGACATCACATCAAACCAGTTTCTGTAACCTTGCCATATTGGAAAAAAAAATCAGATGACGTTCGTTCGTTATTTTCCGCTTAAACTCAGACTTTTGATGCAAACCTCTTATTCTTTTTTGAACATTTGGAACATTGCATTCTTTGGATTATTCTATCACTTATATGTTCTTCTTATATGTAGCATTCCTTCTCTTAATGAGAAAAATCTCTATTATACGTGTGTATTTTTTTCTCATTGAACAATTGGCAATTTATAATATATTTGCTCTGGTGTGTACCCCCACCCACTTTTTTAGCAGTAAAAAATAATTGGCCAAAATCAAAAAGTAATATCGAGCAGATGTTTGGTAGCAGAAATAAAAAACTATCATTAAACCAAGCAACAAAATTTACCTAAGAAATACGATTGAAGCCATAAGGGTAATATCCCAATATGGCTGTCACCAATGAATTACTCAGTATCGGTGTTTGTCGGCAGTAGAATTCTTTACATTTCACCAACTTCACCAACAACTTAAGGGATGGTTATGGCTAGCGTAATGGCGGCTAATCACATTCTTTCTTTCACTGCCTCAGGTATTCGTGTGAGACTAAATTATTGTAACATTATTTTTTTTTTCAGATAAATGAAGTATTTTTTTTTGCAGATGGCGGGTCACTTGTTGGCTATACAACCTAAGTATAAGTAGTATTAGTAAATATTTTGCAACACGAAGCTAATACTTAACTATCACAATTGAGTTTTGTATATTCGACCAACATTGTATTCATAAAAGACGTGACTTTATATTTTGACACATAAAACTTTAAAATACATCATTATATACGCACAATTTTGACATTGAGTTCTTTACTATATCGGATATTTTCCAAAAAGAAGCAATATAGACAAGACCGGGGTGTCTTAAAATAACATTAAGTGTCAATAAGGCAGAATATTGTTATTTAAATTCGCAAAATACCTTAGATGCCTTTGATATCTTTGTACTGAAAGGTGCCTGATTACATACATCTATTCCTCCTTATGTGTTCATAACGTTGTCTTATATTCTCGAGTCTTCCTCCTTGATAGGTGACATTCCTTCCCTGGAGGAAAAATGTCCACTTCGGCCCACAATCTGTCTTGTTGTATCAGTCCCATTAGTTATGGGCTGCGTTTGCGTTATCAGGCAGTCTTTCTTTTTAGAAAAAGTAAAGCAAAAGCAGAAATGGTGCATGAAATAACGTCTGTGTGTTGTGCTCATTAAATAAAGAATAATAGGATTAATTATGGAATTAATCTTAACAAGTAACGATTTTGTTTCTTTCAGTACCATATTATGCACAAAGCGGTGATTAGGTGAAAATCGATATACGATTAACCACACGTATACTAATGTGGAACATAATATAAAAGCGATGGTCATAACAAGTACAATAATAGCTAAGCGAGACCGCTTTTTCCGCTGTTTGTGTCCACCCCGCGGATCTAGATTAAGACTTGCGTTCCTGTGTAGTAACTTTTTGGCGGTAAAATAGTAACAGGCTACCATAACAACAGTGGGTATAATGAACAGAATAATTACAAGAGACAATATGTATACCGTGTAGGAATTATTGTCTACAAACCAACATGTCACGTCATCGAGGAGACCAAACCACAGAGGACAGACGACGGCGAAGGACGACACCCATATTCCAACCACTGTCCAAACGGTTAGTCGTCTGGCGAGCCGTTGCTTGTGCATCGGATATGCAACAGTGGTATAGCGATCTACACTCAAAGCAGTTAATGTTAGCACAGACACCCCAAGTGACAGAAACTGGATAAAGAAGAAGAATTCGCAATAGCGATACATAAAGTAGCGCACAGATTGTAACAAACTGCGTAGAATATTAACGAATACAACAAGAAGGATCATCATGAGATCGCCTAATGCCAAATTAGTTATCATAAGATTTGGGATCGTTCTAAGTCCCTTGTGTCTTAACGTGATGAATATCACACTTCCATTCCCGATGAATCCAATGATGAACATTAGGATATCCAACGAAAGCATTATTTTTCGCCGCGTATTAAGCACATAACCCTCAGATGCTTCTCCACCCGATGAATTAGTAGAATTGTCCATCTTGCCTGGATGTTTTGTGGTCTTTTCTTATCTTTCAACTATGATAAAATATCCGCTGCATCAAGTTCGTCTTACGTTAAGCTGATCAACTCCTCCACCCCAAAGGCAAGTTTACGATCTCAATAACCATCCATGTTTGGCAAATATTAAATTATTTTTTGCCACCTATTTCAAACATCTGCGAGACACCTTCTAACAAATTCACACGTTTGTTCTTTAAGCATTGCAAGTATTTGGCGTATCGGTTATAGCCAATGTTTTTCCCGCAGCTTTCCCTTTCTAAGTTACAATACACAATCGCTTACCAAACGAGAAAGTCACATCAAGGGAACAACGTCCCAAAAGTATTAATAATCCGGTTTTCTCTTTTCCGTTAGCATATTTCAACGAACGCTTGAAGTACAGAGACGAATTGTGCTATCGATTGATCTGGATTTCCCGTTTTAGCTACTCCTGTTTTCGTTCGCTTAGGTTAATAAATTTAAAGAGATGATAATCCAATTTATCATCCTATAAATTTCGGAAACGAACGTCAACCGCAAAGAATTTTCGCTTGATTTTTATTGTCATTTGAGCCAAATAGAACATCATAATCGTAACCGTTTAACAGGTGTTTCTTATGAAGTATGTGAAGGAAGCGACGATATAAAGTTTAACTCTCGAATTATTGCTGCGTTATAACAAATCCGAACGCATGTCTGTATGCAATTGAACTACCTGGGCGCACTCGATGTACACAGCTAGATTGCTGGGGGATGAGTGTTTTGCGCATGTCAAAAATGCAATGAGTGGTTGTGTATTTGCATCAAGTGGTAGGGAAGAAGTGAAATAGAATTCCTGTTGCGTATAGAGCTAGAGTTAAAGTGGGAGAGACGGTACGTGCTGTGGTCAATTCTATTGCTTATGCTAGGCTGGGAGATAGACAATGATGTCGTGGTCAAAATCAAGTTCTCTCTATGTATTCTATATTACAATTTTCTCTATGTATTGATAACATAATTCTAAATAAAGTACAGTAAGTTCTAATTGGCCTTCTGTAGAAGCCAAGTTTTTGCATGCTTGAAACAAATATATGACTCCCGACAAATAAACAAAAGAAGAAAAGACAACAATAAGAAAAAAGAAAAGAAAAAGAAAAACGAATAAATACATAAATGCACGAATACCCCAACAACCCACCCCCCAAAACAACAAACAAACAAAGTAATTCCGATTACAACATACCTTTTTTCTCGGTTTCGTAGGAAGGCCATCACCAACACATTTTTATCCGACATACCATTTTAATATGAGCGGTAATTGTGTGTATTACAGTAGCCCATAGAGTATTGTACAATCTATTTTCCGGTTACCGTGAACAGACCATATTTTTACCTTGTAGCATCATAATGGGAAAGAAGTCAGTCAAAAATATTTTGCAGATAAGATTAGAAAAATACACGTCTTCTAATGGCACCAAAATCTCAAGTTTAATGGTATGGAAGATAGGGTCGAGTCTAAGGATCGGGTGGTGCCCCTTTAAAAAACAGAGTAAAAAGGATTTGATAGGTCACGACAAGGCATGTTTTAGCTTTGTTTCTAGCGCTTCACTTTTCTTATAGTGTCTGCATGGTAATTTGAGTGCCACAAACTTGCCGTCTCTCTCTATCTTGTAAACCATACGTGTTTCTAAAAAAGTCAGATTTAAAGTTTCTCTATCCCTTGAAGATTTGACTTGATACTACAAACGATAGACCCATATTGGCCCCGTTTTGTAGGTAACATGTAAAAAGACTTCAGAGTTGAAGCGAAGGCACTCAAGGGGTGTGTCTATGACTATGCTATACAATCTTCGATATGATTAAAATTGACAATCACAATAGGGCGCGAATATCACGTAGGTGGTCACGTAGGAATACAGTAATTATTTTTATTATATTTCATAGTGCAGTCACTATGCCAAAGAAGTTGATATCAACACCTTCCTCTCCCATCGGATCAAGGTTTCTTTAATCTTCTCATGGTGTTGATCAATTGCATTCGCTCAGCCACACTTGTAATTAAGATGTCACACAGGACGGCGATGAACCTGCCACACATTTTATAAACTAAGACCTGTCCTGAATGATTAAAGCAAAGCATGTATATTGATTCGGTTCAATCGACAAGGTGTTGACCACATAAACGTGAGGAAAATAGCAAGTTAACTTCATTGGTGTATTATCCCACTCCTTTTTAACTTACGTGTACTCAACATTAATTTTTGTAAATTTCACTTGAAACTGAACCTACCACACAATTTTGAAAAAAGGAAGGTAATGGAAAAAACCATTAGGGACATCTACATTTAGACTAGAAAAAGAGGAATTAACATTGCCGGAGAATGGAGAACAGATCTGAAATTTATAGATGATGTTGCACTTACATGTTGCTCACCCAAATACCTTACAAAAGGAAGAAGAATAGTTAAAATACTCTTGACAAACTACCAAAGAGAAAAGTCCATTTAAGTACGAAATGAATAGATAGAGAAAGTGGATAGTTACAAATAGCTGGGCCAGCCAGTGAAAATAAGACAACACATGAGAAGAAGAAGTTATGATCAGAATTATTTAGTTGCTTTCGATACAAAGACACCCTACTAGACAGTAAGATACCGATGGCATTAAGAAGTAGAGCGCTAGTGTACAATTAGTGCGCATTATCTACAATGCATGTCTAAAGGTCCCAGGAAATGCAAATAGAATTGATGTGGTTTGTGTCAAGTCTACAAGGAGGGACGAGAAAGCATTCAATATATGGGATGGTGATGACATCATTAGTGAAACTATTGATTTTTCAGAGATTCATAGAAAATTCCAGGTGACTGGTGTGAATCTATTCATGGCACTGACTGAAAATCAATAGTTTCACTGGTAGTGTATTCTTTTTTGTGGCCCTGTTTATTGAAATGGAATGCCCCGCAAAAGATTTGGAGTAGGTTTATCATCTCATTTCCTGGGATCTTAAGGCTCTGAAATCTAGTCAACTATAAAATGCTTAGATATGCCCGCAGCCAGGATAATATCGAAACGCACATCACAAATAACTGAAATTCCGGAGTAACCTTTTCTTGAGGATATGTTGGGAATAATAAGCAAAAAATGAAACGCACTATGATCACAAAATGCACCTTTAACACTGAACATGCACAGATTTCGTTTAGAATTTGCTTTTAAATCTATTTGATATTACATAGCATTATCACCTTACACTTTTAGTATGTCGTTTTAAAAAGTAATTGTGTTTTCGTATGCAATGGAATCTAATTCGAATAATTTTTCCACCGTTTTAAAATAAAGAGTCTCTGCTTGATTGAATCCCGTGTCACGAAGCGGTGAGTCTTAGTGATATAGTGTCCTACCTATTGTGTTCTCCATTGTGTAATGAATACATCACCTATTTCATCGCCAATACCCAGTAGCATCGTCTACAAGGTCACAGTTTATTCCGTGTATTTTCTCATGGGAGCAAAGGCAATCTTTCATGGGGGACTCCCAAGTTTCTTACACCGGCAACTTTTATGCTACTGGAACTACGTATACTGAGATAAATAATAGTAGAACTTACTCTTTTTATGCAAGACCTGTCCTTACTGATAACGTTACGTCTGTTCATACAATGCTTGAAATAGTGAGCAGTTTATTCGAAATAAGAAAAATCGATTATCTAACTCTTGGCCAAATGTTCCTGAATGACGCAAATCGAAAATAAATTTCTAGAACCAATTATAAATCCTGAAGAAGTTGTACAAAGAAGTAAAAGTCATCACTGCACTCTCTTTCCCAAGACGAACATAAGCACATCAGTGATTGTAATATTTTTTACAACAGTGTTGGGGGAGCATTTGAGCTCTTATCTTTAACGCCCAGCTGGTAATTGCCGACTACAAAGCGAGAACATGTGTCATCCAGAACGCTTTGAGAAATATGTGGCTAGAAAATTGAGTATATTGTGCCTTAGTTTTTAAACATTAATGCATCGGGCATGGTGTCATTACCACGTGACCATACTGTGAACAACATACTGTATGTGATGCAAATATGTGAAAATAAAATTAGTATTTAAAGATTAATGGATTGAGCTTGACATGTACCACTGTGGCAATGCGTGAAAAATAGATATATGTAAAAGGATCCACATTTCTGGCGAAAAGCCAAAATTTCTAGCAGAAGTCTGGCGAGGATTTTAAATATCACTGCTTACACCAAATGGTTTCGGCAAATGGCCGGAAAATGAACGTGAACAAATGTTCACTCAAAAGTTACACAAGTTTCACAAACTTAAAATGAACAATGTCTCACATCCAGCAGATGTCAAAATATTTATATTTATTGTAAAGACATTATATTTTCTATTTGGTGATTTTGGTACTGGTAATAATATAAATAAATTATGCAACATTATTAGAGTAACTATTGTGTTAAAAGACCAACATAGTTCAATTTAAGTTTAATTTATATTAAATTTAGCATTTCAATATGAGCAGTAATTACTTAGGCGTATTGACTTATTTATACAATATTTACCTGTACCGTAAAAAAAGTATATTTACCACTTTGTCATCCTTGAGCATTTTTTTTTTGTAAAAAGGGGATACATAAACAAGGTTAAATTGTACAAATGTAATATTTAGCACAGGCTAGAGCGCTGATCCTCATATACTTTGTAGGGTTTATTGTATAGCAAATAATAACATTTTTTAATCCAGAGGACCATATGAACCTATTATACATCCAATATAAAACATTTACACATTTTACCCCTTCCCTATCTAAAATGCTCAAGAGTGACAAAGTGGCATCATCAAATTTTGGAATCAGTATGTCAATATTGCCTAGAAGCCATCAAATCATTTTGTGCAGAGGTCATACGCAAGGTCATCTATACTAGTCATACCTAGTTTTGTATCTGCTTGTAAGTCGCATCCTCAAAGAAATATCAAATAAACGACTTAAGTGACTCTCGATCTATTTTTCAAACAAATTAATGTTGTGCTGACAAAACCATTGTAAAGTCTTATAGCGTTCCGTTTCTGGCCAGACATCCACGTGACAAATGTGCCAAGTGAAGATCTGTCAACAACTTTGGTGAGGGAGATTGGCGACAACTTAAGCTCAGGCATAAAATCCTCCAGGGATAATATAGTATGAGACCAGGTACACATTACGAATTTTGTGTTGATACAGCAATGCGATAGTCATGAGACTCGCTGATAGGGTATCAAAATCCGACTTTGTCCTGTGTAAATCCATTGGATATTAAATTTGATCATGTTTCATATTGAAGTTACCGATAGGCAACCTAAGGGCTGGTTGTCGAGTCAAGAGTACTCTATACAGAATATAATGCCCAAATCCTTTCTGTCGTCTTGTAATCCCGTCCTTAATAAGATATTTTGCCATTGCTAAAGGTAGATGAGTACCTAACCATTTATCAAGATAACTCCTGACGGAAATAATACTTCGTACGTGATTTCACTTGCCAAAGTCCACAGTTAGGGTTAAAACATAGTGACTATTAACTTCTGGGCCTTTTTTTTGTATAATTTTCCGTCCAAAGAAATCAATAAAGATTCTTCATCATCACAAATGATGTACTAGGTATGCATGTGTGTCTAAAAAAGGAAACGGAATGTTATCGTCTTGCAAGCAATAATGTTCAATCTATTAGGTGTCATTGGCAAGATAATTAGAACAATTATTCGCATACGTGCGTGTATTGTGTGTCAAGTTGAGTATCTGTGTCGTTTTAAGATTGGGTTTGAAAAAAAATCCAACTTCATGGGCAACAGTTTACGTTTTTCCCTTTGAACACCTCAGTAATCATATTAGATTAGGTGAATGATTACATAATGAGTCCCCACTACCCAGGTGGCAGGGACCCATGCATAATTTTGAATGACGTAACGATGCCTTTTGTTGGGAGCTATAAAAGGCCAGACGTCTGTTGTTTGTTCCTTTTTCCTGCTCAAATATCCTGTGTACAACAAGCCCACGTTTTTCAGAGTTGGTCCTTTACAACAAAAGCTGACACAGTCTCACACAGAAGTTCTCTAGACTATGCCTCGTCCAACGGCATAGTCAGTACGCTGAAGAGTGCTTGCACTCCGGCGGGAAGGGTGCAAACAATTAAGCCAAAGTCACTGATTTCCTCGGGACACGTAGAGTATGGTCTGTAAAATCGTCAGACATCATATAGAGGTGGTTCACTTGAGCCAACGAATATCTCGAGGACGACTACGATTGACTACCAGACGAGATGATCGCCGACTGCTTAATCTGTGCTGTAGAGCCCGGAAAATGCCAACGAGCCGTTTTCGTCGTTTGTGGATAAGACACTATGGAATCAACGTTTCCCGCCAAACTGTAAATCTGAGATTGCAAATATCCACGACTAACTGTTCACCACAGAGTTGCTCGATTTCGCTTGGCTAGGGACCACAGAAGATTACAGCTCGGACACTGGCAACATGTTGCCTTTATGGACGAGAACCGCTACTTCCTTGACCATCGAGATGAAAAACAAAGGGTTCATCAATTACGTAGTGAGAACCTCCGAAATGACTGTATTCAGGAATCAAGGTGGTGGCGGCTCAGTGATGGTACGGGCCGGTATTCACTATAGAGGAAAATGTCACTGCTGGTGCCAAATGGAAACACGAACGCTGTCGTCGTATACCTGGACATTCTGGAAAACCACTGCCTGTCACTTTACAAGACGGGTTATGCAAAATTTTCGGCTGCAAGACGACAACGCAACGCCGCACAGGTCCGCTGAAGTGACACAATTTCTTGAGGCAGAGGGGGTGGAGCAGATACCATTGCCTGCTTACTACCCTGATATAAACCCTATCAAGCATGCCTGGAATGCCTTAGGCCGAGCCATCAATGACAGAGACAATCTTCCTCAAACTCTACAGGAGGTAGCTCATGCTCTGACCGATGAGTAGGACGTTCTGTCCATCGACATCATAAACATTCTTATGGGTAGTATGCTGCGACATCTCGACGCACTGATTTATGCCAGGGGTGCCCATACTCGATATTAGTGACTGATTGACATTTAAGACAGAACATTTCGATGCATGAAATTGCCAAAAATGTGTTATCTGTAAAACTGACTGATGTGAAAAAATCTCACAAAATCATTTAATTTGCTGCTGCTCAAATACCCCTTTTCCTTTCAGGCTAAGGACACAGTTCGTAAAGGGTTAATTGTGGACTAAGTTCATGGTGATATGTTCGGTATAGAATGCTCAATCAAATAGTGTATCGATATACGCCCTAGCTGTCCTAAATAACTCACACTGTAAGAATCAGTCCATAAAAATTGGAAAAATATTCTTTTTCAACTTCATGAGCAACTATCGAATCGACAACTAAATTTGGGTTACGGGCTGTGCATGCAACCTAAAATTTACTGGCCCCAAAATGATCATAAAATCACTCTTTTGTATTATGTAAACGCCTAATTTGTTGAATATTGCTAATCTTAAGGACTTTAGTTATATCTTTTGGGGTACTGAAAGGTTCTTGTGTAGCTACTGCTGAACTATTAAGCCAATTTAAGTTTTCTGTGATGCCATGGTAGTGCCAAATTCAGCAACCTTGGACAAGAAGTGAATGTTAGCCTATACCTGTCCTAAGGCTAACTGGGTGAGAGGAACAGCACTGAATCCAGTTATGGCTGACATCCTTAACTGTCAAGCATGATTTCTACAGTCACGTAAGGTGAGACATTTCCTTTTTTGTTGCCGATACCAGATGTTCATTTGCAATATGGCTGCTCATTATGATTGTATGGTTATCAATATGGCCTACGTTTTTTACACCCTGATTCTACTTCAACTGCTGATCACCTCCATCACAACCAGTGTTGTTGTGGATCCTAATCATAACTGTAACCAGACTCAGCCTAAATATGATACTCGTCAGGACTTTTATCTAGTGCCTGCAATTTATTATTTTTTCACCAACTCAACTGCCAGTGCCATGTTTCAAGTCAACTTCCCGGTTACCTTATGTAATCATGGGGATATTGAATGTAATCCTGGCCCTCCAAATGTCATCGCTGATGCAGGAAATGATTCCAGCTTTGTTCTCTTTGCTCTAAAGGTTTAGATTTTCTTGACTTCGATATTCAAAATCCCTGTTTCATGATATTTGTCACTTAGGGTATAAGCAAGCCGGATGTGATGTGGCATAACAGATACATGGCTGCATGATTCAAGACATTCTTAAAATTGAAATTCCAAATTACATCCTCTATAGAAAAGATAGAACAGAAAACGAACGCAAACATGGTTCTACTTGGCCACTGGGAGGAGTTGTTTTTATTTATGTAAATCTAATCTAGAATCGAAGTGAGGTAAATCTTAACCTCCCTTCTAAGTCATATAATTAAACTCTGTGGATCAAGATTAAACCTAACCCATACTCGTCCAATAATCACAGGTCTTATGTCATGCCCCTGAAGTGCGGGCTGAATTCTTTTTTAAAAACCTTAAATAGTCTTCTGGAAGAAATCAAAGACTTGTGTTCAGGGTATAGAACACCTGCGGAGGTGCTATGTCTTGGGTCGAGGGTTTTTCAACTGTTATGCAATTACCCAAAATCTGGTAAGTGGAGGAGACTCCAGGAAGGTTATGTCAACGTTGAACTTGCATCAGCGTATCTCTCAACCTACACGTATCACATCGAATTCACAAACCTGTATAGATCACTTCTGGACTGATAGCCAGAATTTATTTTTCTGACTTGTGGTGTACTACCCTACCCATTGAGTGGATCACTCTCTGTTTTTGACTGTTCGAAAGAAGAAAAGATCAATAAATGCAATTTTAAGTCATCAAGCCCGATCCTATACGAAGTTCACTGTGTATCTTCCTTGCTGATCTTGAACGAGTTCTTGGGATGAAGTTAATGTCTTTGAGTGATCCAATCGAGTGCAAGCTTGATGAAATACAGCTTGGTAATCTATTCCTTTTCTTATTGATGCGCGGGTTTAGTAGGCAAACACGCATATCATTGGTTGTTGCCTAGCATATTATAGACATATTAGATAGATGCGTCGTCGCGCAAGTGTTTCGCGGCGGCGTGTATAGGTACGCAGTGCATGCAGCTGTACGGGTTGGTTCATTTTTGACCGCGGGGGCATATATTTTATCCTTTTAACTAATTTATTGAAATAAAAATATTTTCGATGATTAAACAACCAAACTAAATAAGAATGAGAATAAAGATTAGGATTTGTTGTTTTGCACCTATCTAATATCGTGTCACTTTGGATGGGCAGTCCATAGTTGGACTGCCCAATCCAATATACCCAATTAGCTAGGCAAAACAACAAATCCTATCTTTTATTCTCTAAAGTAGGTTTAATCCTATTTGTATCGTCATGCTCCATTGAATGAAATACAATTCGCTTTTGTAACACACAGCACCTTGGATAACTAAGGACTATATTGAAAATAGGAAAGAAGTTCTTAAAGCTAAGAACAGTAGCAAAAACAGTAATGATAAACAAATGTGGAACCATTTTAGAAGTCTGAGGAATACTCTCAATAATTGGCATGTAAACTAAAAAAGGATTTTTTGAAGCCGTTATTTTACAGAGGCGGGCAAAGACTCCAAAAGTTATGGAATACTCTCAGGAAAATTTTACCGAACAAAACCGACAGTAATGGTATTAACCAGTATTAAGTTAATAATAAGACCATCACCAATGCAAATGATATGGCTAACCAGTTTAACAAATATTTCTCCAATGTAGGTCATCGCTGGCACACTTTGACAACAACAGCACTGCAAACGAAGACGTACAAAATGGCACGACTCCCAGTATTTGCTAGATTACATCAGTCCAAGGTTGCTGAAAGCTGGCTGGCGCTTCATATCATCGCACTATTGCGTATTATTATGATCTGGTTCCTTCAAATGGAGTTATGCCAAACAAGTGGAAACAAAGTCGGGTTACCCCCATATTCAAAGAGGGGGATAGGGCTGAAGTCTCAAATTACAGCCCTTTTGTCTATTCCCTGCAATCATGAAAGTGTATGAGCATCTTGTTATCAATCAAGTATATGCATTCTAATAAAAGATGACCTCTTGAACTGTGGACCAATCAGGCTTTAGGCCAGCACATCCTACACACACACCTGTTTGCTTTGCGGTCTCCATCCGACTACCGTCTTCAAAAATGGATGAGGGTAGGTTTTACGGGTGCCGTTTTCCTAGACCTGAAAAGCGTTTGATACGGTCGATCATAAAACACTTATTCGCAAATTAGTGTGGGTTGTGTGGGGTGGAGCTTGAGTGGTTTTCAACGTCCGACCTTAGTGATCGTATGCAAGTTTGTAAAATCCGAACATCCAATCTGATATGTTGGCCAATTTTCTTTGGGGTTTCGCAAGGGCTCCATACTGGGTCCTCTTCTTTTCAGTACTTACATTAATGACCTCTCAGTTTGTATAAATAAAATCTCATTCTAAAATCTGTTTATATGCAGATGACACGGCCATCTTGTTAGGAGCCAAACCTTCCAAATTAGTAGTAATTCTCACAGAAGAATTGGCAAGGTATCAAGTGTGGCTGAACAAAAACAAACTTACACTAAATGTAAAAAAGACAAAGTCCTGCTTTTTGCCAGCCAGCAAAGTTCAAACTTGGTAGAATATAGACCAGTTTCTGTGAAAATAAATGACATTTGCATTGACCAAGTCACAAGTTTTTAATACCTTGGCGTCTATTTAGATCCTTCCATTACATGGGTAGGAGGTCATCCTTACCTCATTCATAAGTCTGTCAACACGAAAATTGGCTTAATCTAGAGAACCAACTTACTTGAATGATACTGTTTTAACCATGTGTCATACAAGCCCTGTTCTCTTCCATCTGTAGATTATTGTGACGTGTGGTCTGGGGGCATGCTGGTAAAATATACTTGATAAATTAACTCCAAACCGTGGCTGGAACGCTATTTGAAGGAGGGCGTCAAGATTTCCCACAAAGTTAATGCTTAGTTGTCTTGACTGGGAGGACCTTATACTAGAAGGAACAAACATATCAATATCATAGTTTACATTTGTGTTTCTGGCAATTACCTCTTATTTATGTACTCTATTTGAAACAAAGTTCTGACAATCCTTCACTGGTTCAGTACGCCCGTGGGGGAACACAAGGTAATCTTAGGCCCCCTCAAACCCAAAACAAGGTGCAGGCAAACGGACATTCAAATAGCGTGGTTCTATCTATCTCTTGGAATCGGGCCTCATGAAATTAAATTCCTCTTTCCAATTACAACATAGGTTTGAGCAGGCCCTTAAGATTTAATTTGTGTTGTTATCCCTTTAAATTCTATTTTTATAGTAGTACTATTTCATTAAGTATCTTTCTATGCAGTGAGCGATATATCTCGTCAATATCTTTTGTTATTTACTTAGGGAAACTCGAAATTTAAAATTTTTTTACTCCCCTTTTGGTGTAATTTGCCATTAGTAACGTGCAATTCTGTGGGTTGCTAAATGTTTTGGCTATATATTGTATTCTATCATTTAAATTAATTTCAATTAAAATATCTTAGTTAGCTACCCCTGTATGCCTATTTATTGATCTTTTGTATAATTCGCTGTTAGATTTACCGGTTATCATCCCGCTCATTATTTTTGAGATAAGTTGGCATATAATTTTCTTAATATCAAGGTGTGGTTTTTTTCAGTGATAGTGGCCACAGCGGGCTGTGACCACCGCCACATTTTACTCTGTATATGATGTGTCCTTTTAATAATCGTGATTGACATTTATTTGCTGATTTTAATATGTTTTTGTAATTAAGCTTTTAAGCATTAGTGTATTGTTATTTTGTTATTTTATGTGCAAATTGGCCAACTGGACATGGGCACATGGGGAGAAACAAGTTTGTATTGAAGGGTCTCCCCAGGTTGTAAATAAAACGAATAAATAAATAAATAATAATAAATAAATAATAAATAAATAAATAAATAAATGATTTGTAATTCGTAAAACCATATTAACCCCTACTTGTATACTATAGTGTAGGCTGTTATGTACGATTTTAAGCTTGTGGATTTTTTATGCTAAGGATGCTTTTTGGTGTCATTGGATAGAGTTAGAGTAGACATCCAGGTATCAGAAAAGTATTGGTCGCATTTTTTTCTAATAAGCGTTTGCCCGCCATCTTGGATTTAAAAATGGCCGCCATTTCCAAAGGATTTTCCACTATAACTTTGGTTCTGAGCAACATTGGAAGTCAAATTTGGTGGCCAAACCTCTGTTTCACTATCTGGGAGTTCAAAAATATGATAATAAACCTAGTCTAACAAAGCTGTGCTTTGCAACACCCCTCACCCTTGGTGGTTGGGGGGGGGGGGCGGGGCAATCGTTGTTAAGCCGCTGCCTCTACCCAGTCCCCCTTAGAGATTTTCTACAGTAAGGAACGTATGATTTGGATGCTTTTTGGTGTCAATGGATAGAGTAGACATCCAGGTATCAGAAAAGTATTGGTCGCATTTTCTCTTAAAAGCGTTTGGCGCCATCTTGGATTCAAATAGCCGCCATTTCAAAGGATTTGCTCTATAACTTTGGTTCTGAGCAACATTGGAAGTCAAATTTGGTGGGCAAACTATGTTTTCGCTACCTGTGAGTTCAAAAATATGATCATAAACATAGTCTAACAAAGCTGTGCTTTGCAACACCCCTCACCCTTGGTGGGGGGGGGGGGGGGTGGCAATCGTTAAGCCGCTGACTCTACCCCAGTTCCACTTAGAGATTTTCTACAGTAAGGAACGTATGATTTGGATGTTTTTTGGTGTCATTGGATAGAGTAGACATCCAGGTATCAGAAAAGTGTTGTTCGCATTTTCTCTTAAAAGCGTTTCGCGCCATCTTGGATTCAAAATGGCCGCCATTTCCAAGGGATTTTGCTCTATAACTTTGGTTCTGAGCAACATTGGAAGTCAAATTTGGTGGCCAAACGTATGTTTTCACTACCTGGGAGTTCAAAAATATGATCATAAACATAGTCTAACAAAGCTGTGCTTTACAACACCCCTCACCCTTGGTGGTTGGGGGGGGGGGGCGGGGCAATCGTTGTTAAGCCGCTGCCTCTACCCAGTCCCCCTTAGAGATTTTCTACAGTAAGGAACGTATGATTTGGATGCTTTTTGGTGTCAATGGATAGAGTAGACATCCAGGTATCAGATAAGTATTGGTCGCATTTTCTCTTAAAAGCGTTTGGCGCCATCTTGGATTCAAATAGCCGCCATTTCCAAAGGATTTTGCTCTATAACTTTGGTTCTGAGCAACATTGGAAGTCAAATTTGGTGGGCAAACCTATGTTTTCGCTACCTGTGAGTCAAAAAATATGATCATAAACATAGTCTAACAAAGCTGTGCTTTCCAACACCCCTCACCCTTGGTGGGGGGGGGGGGGGGGGTGGCAATCGTTAAGCCGCTGACTCTACCCCAGTTCCACTTAGAGATTTTTTACAATAAGGGACGTATGATTTGGATGTTTTTTGGTGTCATTGGATAGAGTAGACATCCAGGTATCAGAAAAGTGTTGTTCGCATTTTCTCTTAAAAGCGTTTCGCGCCATCTTGGATTCAAATAGCCGCCATTTCCAAGGGATTTTTTGCTCTATAACTTTGGTTCTGAGCAACATTGGAAGTCAAATTTGGTGGCCAAACGTATGTTTTCACTACCTGGGAGTTCAAAAATATGATAATAAACCTGGTCTAACAAAGCTGTGCTTTGCAACACCCCTCACCCTTGGTGGGGGGGGGGGGGGTGCAATCGTTAAGCCTCTGCCTGACCCCAGTTCCCCGTAGAGATTTTCTACATTAAGGACGTAAGATTGGTGCCTTTGGTGTCATTGGATAGAGTAGAAATCCAGGTATCAGAAAAGTATGGTCGATTTTGTTATGATAAAAGTTTGCGCCGCACATCTGGATTGCAAAATGGCCGCCATTTCAAAGGATTTCACTATAATTTGGTTCTGAGCAACATTGGAAGTCAAATTTGGTGGCCAAACCTATGTTTCAAAATGGGAGTTCAAAATCTGATATAACCTAGTCTAACAAAGCTGGGATTACAACACCCCTACCCACCCTTTGGTGGGGGGGGGGGGGGGGTGGGGGCAATCGTTGTTAAGCCGCTACCTCTACCAGTCCCTTATAGAATTTCTCAGTAAGGAACGAATGATTTGGATGCGATTTTGGTTGTGTCAATGGAATAAGATAGTAGAATCCGACTTGGTATCGGAAAAGTATTGGTCGCATTTTCTCTAAAGCGTTTGGCGCCATCTGGATTCAAAATAGCCGCCATTTCCAAAGGATTTTTGCTCGATAACTTTTGGTTCTGAGCAACATGGGAAGTCAAAAAGGTGGCCAAACGTATGTTTTCGCTACCTGGAGTTCACAAAATTGATAATAAAACATAGTCTAAGAAAGCTGTCGCTTACAACACCCCTCACCCTTGGTGAGGGGGGAGGGGGGGTCACTCGTTAAGCCGCGACTCTAAACCCTAGTTCCCCTTAGATCCATTTTACATAAGGGACCGTAGCTTTGGATGCTTTTTGGTGTCATTTGGATAGCGTAGACATCCAGGTATCAGAAAAGTCTGTTTGGATTTCTCTGAAAAGCGTTTGGCGCAATTTGGATTCAAAATGACCGCCATTTCAAAAGGATTTTGTCTATAAGTCTGAGAACATTGGAAGTCAAATTTGGTGCCAAACATATGTTTTCAATAAGTGGGAAGTATCCTAATCTGACCAATCTGAGCTTTGGAATACCCACTTCACCCATGGTGTAGGCCTGGGTGGGGGTAGGTCAATCATTTTTACACTACCCCTACCCCAGTCCATTTGAGATTTTTATGCCCGCCCGTCGGGCAGTCGGCTTGTGTACCGTCTAAGGAAACGGAGTATTAGTACCCACGTCCTTGGGACAGTGCTGGCTCCATGTGTTCAACTTGTGTGGCGGCGATTGCCTCAAAAAAGGGCGTCTGGATGGTATGGCTGCGCTGATGATGGTCTTGCCCTTCTTCATCTGACGGGGGATCACGATGCTTCGGAACAACCCGCAGTGGAGCACCTCTGCCATGCGATTCGGTCCTGCACCCGGCTTGTCTGGGAGTGAGACTTGGTCGGCAGCTACTTGTCGGCAGCAACCTCGGGTCAGTATGTGCGAAGATCTTCGAGGGCTAAACTGTGCTGCCGTGATGGGATTCAGCATGGGGTGCTGTCCAACGGCCCTGCGCCCGCCGCCTGGCTCTGGTTTTATACAGCGCTGCTGAAAATATGCTGCCCCAGCATGTGCAATAGCTCTCGCGCAGAGACTGGACACGGTTGTCGGCGCGACGAGACCATTGGGACCATTGTGGCTGCCATTGGTCCCACTCCATCTGGGTTATGCCAGTGCTTCGGGGAATCACCATGCGGGCTTTGGGGGGAATCCATGCATAAGGGTGGTGAATAAGGATGTGGGTTTGGAAAGCAGGCCCTGCTGCATGACGCTGCCGGGGAGTCACATCGGCTCAGCGGACAGGGACTGCGCTATCGTCAACCTTTCTGTCGACGCGCCTGCTTGACTTCTCCAGCTCCCCCGTTTGATCTTGAAGGACATGGAGCACTGCATTGCTTGATGCCTGGGCGGGACCGAGTTTGCTGGCTCCCAGGGCAGTAGCCAGGGGTGAGGGTGACAATGTACCCACCAAATCTCCAAATTCCAAAAATGGTCACAAAAATGATGTGTTTGCGAGCGAAGCGAGTAGAAGAAAAACGGGGGTTTGGCTTCTTTTGGTCAAAAAAGGGCAATATTTGGGCAAAAAGGTCCACTTTTGCCAAATTTACAACCCTCTCTTTGTGAAAGGTCCACATTTTGGGAAAAAAGGTCACTCTGGAAAAATCCGCACCCCCAGAAAAAAAATCCTGGCTACGAGCTGCTGGCTCCGCCAGCTACAAACATTTAGCTGCTCTCATACGCAAGAAGAAGGTAAATTAGTGGTGTTGGCAAGAAGCGGTGTCTTAAAGTTTTGATCAAAGCTCCAGCTGCACGCTTTCAGCTTTATCGAGCTGGGCAAATAATGAAACACCATCAGTACAAGTAAATTTCAGCGGTGGATGGAAGATTCTATTTTAGGTTTCAGCACAAAAATATCTGGTGGAGATCCTGCTACACCAGCATGAAAATAAATTTCAGAAACGTTTGGCAAAACCAAAGTGCCGATAAGTTGCCACCTATATACAACGGAGCTGGCCTCAAACATATATACAGCACCTCTTGGGCCCTCAAGACAATGTTCTTAATCCAAACATACAAAATCCTTAGTCTTGTATATAGACTGGAGCAAGAAGCATATCACAATTTTGCATATCTGACTGCAGAATTGTGGCAGCTGAGGCAGTGTTTTTTGGTAGCGCGTTGGTAAGGGATTTTGTAAGCATCACCCCTACTTTGGGAACAAATTGATTACAAAAGCAGCCATTTAAGATGATTTATCCGTAAAGAAGAAATGGGAGGTTGGGTTTTGGGCGAACCTTCATTTTTTTACTCTACGGGGATAAAATGTGTGACATCCGTGTTTACAAACACAGGTGGCACCTGGTCTACTGACATACAGCTACAGTATCATTTAACCTTATCCTAATAGTGCGATTTTTAAAAGCAAAGCCCTGCAGGTGCGCACGAATACTCTTGGACAGTTGACGTCACAGGTCACCTCGTCTGTACAATTCAAACTTATTATTTGGATAAAAAATGTTTTAATAACATTTTTAGCAAAAAAAAAAAAACGACTCTAAATCACATGTTTGTAGCATTTTTTAGGCGTTAGCGGAATGTGTCCCATATTCCGCATTTTTCGGGGCACACTTATGGACGTCATATAGAATTGTGGGATGTTGGATATTTTCGATTTTTTTTTGGTTGCCATAGAGGGGACCAAAAGCTATAAATATGTATTTTTTTATCACCCACCAAATCATGACCCTTATAAAAAATCTCAAAGGTGGACTGGATGGGGCGGAAATGAAGCGATTTTGTCACAACGACCACCCTCCACCACCATGGGCTGACGGATGTTGAAAGGACAGCTGTTAGACAAGGTTGATTATCATATTTTGAAATCCAAAGGGTATTAAAAACATAGGTTTGTCACCAAATTTGACTCCAATGTTGCTCGAACCAAAAGAACCAAAGTTATAGGGCAAAGCCTTTAGAAATGCCCCGGCCATTTTGAAATTACAAGATGGTGCCAATAAGCTTTCCAGAAAGAAATGCGGACCAAACTTTTCTGATACCTGGATGGTTTTATATCCAAATGGACACCAAAAAGCATCGAAATGACTCGACAACCCCCTTTATTAGAAAATCTACAAAAGGGGGGGGAAACAGGGGGGAAACTGAGGTATGGCAATGGCGTAATAACAACCCCCCAATCCATTATGGGCGAGGGGTGTTAAAAAAAGCAACAAACTTGGATTTATTAGAGGTTTAATTATCATAATCCTGAATCCCGGTATTGAACATAGGTTTGACATGAAATTTGACTTCCATGTTGCTCAGAACCAAAGAGATACGTCAAATACTTTGGAAATGGACGGCCATTTTTAAAATTCAAAGATGGCCGGGCTAAACGTTTTCAGGAAAAAAAAAAAATGAGAACATACTTTTCTTGATACCGGGATGTTTATAAATCAATGACACCAAAAAAAAAGCATCGAACTGATAAAGACCCCCTATTATAGAAAATCTCAAAGGTGTAACTGAGGTAGGTATGAGGCCAAGGCAATGGCGTAATAAACCCCCCCACCATTATGGGCGAGGGGTGTTTTTTTAAAAAAGACACACTTGGATATTATTATAGGATAATTATCAGATTCTGAACTCCCTTCAGGTATGAAACATAGGTTTGCAACGAAATTTGACTTCCATGTGCTCAAAACCAAAGATTATACGTCTAAAGCCTTTGGAAATAGCGGCCATTTTGAAATCCAGATGGCGGCTAAACGCTTTTCAGAAAAAAAATGCACCAATACTTTTCTGATACCTGGCTGTTCTCACTCTATCCAATGATACCAAAAAAAGAATCCTTAGCAAAAAAAAATGCAAATAACATAACATCCTACACTATAGGAGAATGGACAGAAGTTAGTTAAAAAAAGTAAAAACAATATGTTACTTTTGGATGGAGGAGGCATGTTATGTGATGATGAAAATAGTTCAGGGGCGACCTAATTCACAGGTACATTCTCATTACATATCCTACCCATAGCGATTTTCATCCACAATTTATTTTTTAACACCCCCCAAAAAAACGTTTTTGACTAAATATGTAAGCTTTTTGTTAACCTCATTTAAAAAGGAATGTTTGAAACCTACCCTAAATTAAAAAACACTATACTTTATCTTAAACATCGATGTTTTTTAAACTCCAAAGCTTGTAATACGAGTTACTTGGCTGTGGTTCAGAAAAAAACATCACTATAAGTTAAATAGTGTTGGACAGGGTTTAGGCTAATGTGTCTATTGCTTGCATCGATTAGAAAGACAAATGACTAACGTCTATGAGAACTTGTAACGCTAACTGCTTGTTAGGTTACAAAAACATACTACAAAAATGGCCAGGATGGTAAATATTCTCAAAAAGGAATGTTTTGAAAAAACTACCCTAAATGGTTAAAAAACACTATACTTTATCTTAACATCGATGTTTTTTAAACTCCAAAGCTTGTGTAATTCGAGTTACTTGGATGGTCGAAAAAACATCACTATAAGTTAAATGCGTTTTGTGAAAGTGTATTAGGCTAATGTGTCTATTGCTGTCATGATTAGAAAGACAAATGACTAAAGTCTACAGCCACTGTACCGCTACTGCTTGTATAGGTTACAAAACATGACTACAAAAATGGCCAGGATGGTAACTATTCTCAAAACGAATCACTTTTTGGCAATGGCAAATTGACGATTATTTATTGATCCTAAACACTTAATGAGAAGATATTATTGTGCTAAACACATCACTATGAACGTAAATACAAATACTAACAAGAAAAAGATGTTCGAGCTATTCCGAACGAAAACCATGTAAGATTTCTACAGTTTTAAGATCATTGGTTGATTGAAAACTTAGATTATCAAATTTGAAAAAAAAAATGATTCAGGAGAATATCTGTCAAATAAGTCAGTGAAACTCACGAAGTGCAGTGATGGTGAATGGAAACATTTCAGAGCCTTTTGCTGTAACCACAGGAGTCCTGCAGGGAGATGTACTTGCGCCCTTTGTGTTCATCATAGTTGTGGATTATCTTTTAAAAGCCACCGCTAGGATGGACTCTGGAATTTATACCCACGCCGATCTAGGAGGTACCCAGCCAAACTACTTAGCGATCTGAATTTTGCTGATGGCATTGCCCTTCTAGAGTCTTCCCCCTCACGGACCCAAACTCAGTTGAGCAGGACAGCTTCAGCAGCAAAAGACATTGGTCTTATAATCAGTGTACCCAAGCCAGTGTAGATGACACTAAATTGTGATCCACATCCTACACTCAAGTCTACGACAGTCCAATCAATCATGCGACCGATTTGAGATATTTTTGGTATATGGTTGCATCTAGTACAAGTGATCTAAAAAGGCGCAAAACACTGGTTTGGATAGCTTTCTGGAAGTTGGAGCAGCTATGGAGAAACCCATCCATACCTATAACCACCAAAGTGAGGCTGTACAACACAACATGTGTCACAGTTCTTCTAAATGACGCGAGTCTTGGGTCATCACCAAATATACAGAAGGAAACTAAATGCATTCGCCACCTCTTGCTACCGCATAATGCTCAACATCAAACGAACTGCTCACGTACCGGCCCAATGTTACCATTTACACCATTACCAGCACAATGCCTCTTATTGAGAGTGTAAGAACTCATCTAGCATACACTCCGCATGCCAGATGACGAACCAGCTAAACTTTATGCTCTTTATACACCACCATATGGTAAAAAGAGACCAGGGTCCGTTTGCCAAACCCATGCGTAACCCTACATGTATACTAAATAATGCGTATGTTCTACATAATAGACCCTTTTCTATCGGTTAGTGTGCTTTGGATAACTTGGTCCACTCAAGAATGACAATTAGGTCTATTTAGCATTTAAATCTGCATAAGATTGAGAAATACATATAAAGTTATGCGTAAGGACGTTCTTTGTCGTAATACACAAAGAATGAATTTCGCAAAAAAATGTCAGTTACGATGTTCTTAAACTCACATGACGAAATAGGCTGTGTCGTCACTGTCATCGTAGCTGGAACATCGTTACCCAGTAAAACATCTGAAACGACAGGTATCTTAAATTCAGCACAAAGCACACTGACGTCGAAGGTGACCTTTAAACACATTAACATAATACCGTGTTTTTAATGATTTTAAAAAACCTGAACTAGATTTTAGACGCCCTTAAAAAATTACATGCATGGCAAAGTAAAAAGAAAAATATCAATTTGATTTGTCGAGGCAAAATATACTTAAATTGCATGGTGCTAATATGATACCACATTTACAAACACCACTGCAATAAAACCTTAATAGGATTGATGTCGAAGAGATATGTATGACACGTAATTTTTCTGCACGACAGGACAAGTGTGTAATTGACGAGACAAATATTCGTGTTCAACTCCTACATTTCGGAAAAAGTGCCATCCCCATTATAGTTCATAGCACCATCAGAAGGGTTTTGATAATCACCTTCAAGACATTTTTATTTAACGTTGGATATGAATCTTGTAAGGAAATTATTAAAAGAATAAAGTAAGTCTAAAATGACGTAGAGCATCTGTTGGGGACCAACAACAATATAATGTATTCCATTCCTGGTATAAGTGATAGTTGACAGGATAGTCGTAATTGTAGGTCTGAATGTTTTGAATTTCATTTTAGGTGGTATATGAGGGTTAAATATGAAGGGGATATTTTAAAAATAGTTAACTTGATAACTACAAAATTGTTTGTCACTTTCACAAAATAAGATATCAAAGCGAACTTACAAAAGCGATCGCTTCTGAATCATTACAACACAACATAATTATAATTTAACACTTAAGTGCCAAGCTAAAAAACATCGGTTAGTGCCCTAGGGCCAAGTCAGATAACCCTTTTCATAGGAGTTTCATACACAATAAAAGTAAATTGGGTCACGTAAGAAAACCACATAGAGATAATAAAAATAAAAATAACGATCTTTTAAGGTCCATTTATTGTGCCGGAACGTCTATAAGCCTATTTGTTTTAATCGTCCTCTTCGTTTTCCTTCCCGCCATTCTAACGCCCCCATTTGTGGATCAGAGAGCCACTTTCTTCGACCGTCCAGGAAACTATGAAAAGAAATATTCTGCCCACATCTTCGACCAGGCGGACGCCTCGTTGATTTGGTCTGAGGTGATTAATATGTGGAAAACAATTCTGACTCTATCAGCCAGGCATGACAAGATCTACTATTTTCGAAGTGTGTGTGTCAAAAAACATTGTCGTACTCCTTGTGTTATTACTTGCAATGCTCTTTCTACTCCCCTGGAAGAGGAGTCTATTACTCTTGAGACTCTTGAAGATCCGCGTGGTTTAACCCTAGCCTGCAGCGTGTTTATCAAAACAGCTGGAACGACAGATCCTTGAGCAGATCTTAAATAATTTCTGGCTACGGTAATTTATCCAATGTTCAATAAGACATGTGAGAAGTTACACTTACCTACCGATTGTTATAATTCCCGAATATGAGGGGCGTCAAAGGCCAGAATCGTTGGTACAAATATTTTCAGTTGTAGAATACGGCTTCGTACATGCCATTTCGATTGTTTTCGATTAAACAGTTAAAGTTACATACCTTACATACAATACATAATAATTAATAACGCGCCTTAAACAGTTCCAGGCTGCAATTACAAACTAATGCACAAGGCATGAACGGAGACAACAGAAGCAATGGAAATGTGTGAATGAACATGACAAAGAGAAACAGGGAAAGTTTTTAACCTCTGTTTAAAGACAACGAGAGGTGGTGCTTCTCTTACAAAATTGGGAGAGTGTTCCAAAGCCGTGGCCGTGCCACAGAGAAGGCTTTGTCCCCAATGACTCGTTGTTTTTGGAACATGTAAAGGTACAATCAGAAAAAGAAACGGAGATATTGGTATGCGTCTTCTGATATGTTATACAAATCAATATCAAGTTAAAATACTTGGAGCAGACCCATTAAGGCAAGAGGAAATGCTGTAAAACAAGTATTTGAAATGGATCAGTTTGCAAATCAGGAAGCCAATGAGCCTGGCCAGGTAGGGAGTTATGTGCTCACGGCCTTTTGGCGCCACAGACCAGGCGTGCAGCCTTATTCTGAATCCGCTGAAGGTTCTTGAGCGTCGTGGATACCAACGCAGACGAGTTGCCTAGTCAAGGCGAAATGTGATTAATGCCCGGACGATTGATGACAGGAATCTTCATCAAGATATATTCTTATGCGAGCAATATTCATTAGTTGGTAATTAGAGTACGGCATAAAGCCATAACCTGACCGTCATGAGCCATTGCTATCCATGATAAAACCAAGAAGATACGCACAGGTCGGACTGGTTTATTAGAATGTGTCAAACCTTAAGTCAGACGAGGTTTGAATCTTAGGTTGTGCGGTGAGCCAAAAACCTAAACTCAGTTTTATCCATGTTCAGTTTTAAATTATTTGATGTCATCCATTTTGAATATCAATGATACAATTCTCAGCTTCTTGATGGCAGTGATATGATCGTTAGTTGCTAGGCGTTAGGGATGTGTAAATTTTGAGTGTCATCAGCCATAGATGTGGAAAGCTAGATGTGACCTCAGGATGATATTACAAACAGGGAGAATATAATGGTGAAAGAGGAGAGGTCCCATAATAGAACCCTGGGGCAAGCCGCAGTCAAGAGACACCCATACAAGAGAATTATCATCAATGTGACACGACTATGACGGTCTGACATGTAAGATTTAAAACAATTCAAGTGGTGGGCCAGAAACGCCAAGTAACGTATGAAGTCTGTGAATGAGAGATTGTGGTCAATGGTATCAGACGCTGCTGTCAGATCTAGCATTACTAAAAGCCCAACTTGGTTGTTATCAAGCTCCTGCAGCAGGTCTCCTTTAACCTTAATGAAGGCACTTTCTGTGCTGGACCTCTGCGGTAGGCAGATGAAAGGCGTCATTAAGCCCAGGGTTGGAAAATGTCTTTAACTTGATGCAAACAATACTATCAATCAACTTGGCAACAAACGGATGTTCGATATGGGGCCTGTGTTTCTTCGTACATTGGGTCGAGATGATGACTTTTTGAGGAGGGCGTAACAATAGCATTTGTAAGTGCACAGGGAATACACTGAAGACATAGATTGCACTTGCACAAGACGTGAATGGATTGGGGTGACAAAGGCATTCTTTTGTTTTTTTTTTTTTTTTTTGTTATCTTCAACAGCCAAGTTTGGAAGGGATCGAGTGTAAGTCTGATTGGAAGTTAATTATACTCCTTCAACTCCATCGATCGACGCTGCTTCAAAAGCGACACCTGGGCGTTGTCTCGCCCTTGTTATCATTGTTTGATGCACGGAAAATACATAAACTATCCCTTCATCAAGCTACACGGATGGTGTCAATTTTACTCTTAAAGTAAAATTTAACACAACTTATTGCTTAAAACCTCAGCAGATCTTACCACAGGGCAAAGATTTTGCAGGACTTATCAAAAGATTATTAACAATGCTAAAAAGATCTTTACTGTTTGGATTTACTACCTGGATTTGAAGAAGTCAGTCTTGCTTGAGCAAATATCATTGACCAAATGCAAACTGATGGAGATAATTAGCAAGGTCAGCAAAAGATCTAGATTTCTCCATTTTCTCTCGCAGCGCCTACGCACACGTCTAGCAGCAAAGATTTCTTCAGTGAACCAAGGTAGTCGGTAGCGAACAGATTTTGAATGCGAGACAAAAGGAGCTAAATGGTCAAGAACTTCATTACATGCACTAGTGTAATAGCTTACCAACTCATTTACATCCTCAGTAGAAACAGGAATGTTGTCAATTATCTGACTGAACTTAGTACTGAAAGTTTCAGCATCAAAATCCCGGAAATCTCTTTTGGTACAACACACTTTTCTTAGGAGTTGGTTTCTCATAAGCAGAGTACATTGATGATATCATGGTCTGACATTAAACACTCTTCAACATCATGGTAAACTATTGTATTATCATCAACCCTAGTTATCAAGAGATCAAGAGTATTACCGTTAACGTTAACGTCAAAAGTTAGCGTTAACAATTGGCATCAAACGTGAAGCTTATGGTAATAGATTTAGACACGGCGGTATAGCATAAACATATACAAAATGTATGAACGACATTTAAGAGGATACATTTTTTTGGCAGAATGACTCTTCAGAATACAAAAACTTTCCCCAAAGAGTTTGATAATGCATACATCATCCATATGTTACTGAATTAGCACTTTAAATCTACCTTTTAGCATACGCACTCAGAAATCTCCGGATCTTAATTTTAAGCAATCATAACAAACTTTGTCATTATATATAAAATGTATTATAGGAAATGAGATTTTAATAATGATAAGTGTCTACATAGCATTTAATATGAGTCAAAACTACAATAGGTTGATCACTTTACCACCGAAGTACCATTAACAGCTCCTTACAGTCCAACCACGTCTAATTGAATTAAAAGTTAATAAACGTAAAGTAAATGATGCTTTTGGAGTTGTAGTAAAAAATGATCATGATTTTAAAATGTTGTTTTGACGGAAACATATTCTTTGTGAAACATGAATGTATTTTGATAGTCATAATTACAATGTATGTTAAGTATTGTAATTGTTTTAAATATTTGATATCTAAACAAAATTTTAATCATATTTGCATACTCGGATTACTTATTAGACATGTAAACAACTTAAAAAAATTAAGTATAATTAGAGTAATTGAGAGAGATTCCACACATGCTTATGGAACTTAAGATTCCACCTTAAAAGCTTTACTCAAAAGGCCATTAAAGGAAGCCATGCGAACGCAATTTAGTAGAATTTGAATACGTTAATCTACTTTTAAAGGGGTGGATGTATTGTCAGGAAGAACTCTTGATTTTGAAATTATACCGCTGCCAACAAATAACTACTACAAAAATGTTTTAGAAAAAAAAAAAAAAACCCAAAAAAGGACGCTGTTTAAATCAAAAGAGGAAGACATGAGAATTAAGACTTATTCAACATGGGATAAAAGTATATTCCATTACACTGTTAGGAAATCTAATAAATTTAAGTTAGTAAATGTTGTAGTTTACACGTCTGTTGCATTTTATGGAATAACAATAAAGGATGAGAAGCACACCGTTATTAAAATAATGGTATTTTGTAATGTCTGGGGAGCCTCTTAGGACTCCGACAAAGGCTCGACGCTAGGTCGGAGTATAACAGCAAGCTCGACCTCTCCAATGGATAGAGGGGCTGCCGACCAGTTGACTGTCGCCGAGGAAAACAACAGGAAGTGTTTTGACCTATTACATATGGCGGAAACAAGCATACACCTGTGGTGCACATATTCAACACAAATGTTCTATTGTGGGACAAGATCTGCATTGTTTCCCGCCATATTGGATAGGTCCAAACCCAACTTCCTGTTGTTCTAATCGGCGACTCTGACCCGCTATCCATGTGTAGAGGTCAGTGTTGTGTACACCTGAGGCCGAGGTGTTTGTAGAATTTCCTTTGTTCAATTTGTCTTTTTTCTTTAACATGATATTCATCCGACCGTTATTTTGTATTGAGTGTCCAGAGACACTTTCGGAAAAATAACGGTGTGATGACTATCATAGGTTTAATAACGGGCTCTGACCGCTTTCGTAACTATAATGGACATTTGAACAAAAGGAAAAACGCAATGATAATGATGAAAATGAAAAGGGCTAGACGTAATTTGCGTAATGGGCCATTTTTGCGATGTTCAAACCTGAAGTACGCTGACAAGCGTACAAATACCATTCTCACTTAAATATAAATTTTAAGAAACACGATAAAATGATTATGAAGTGTCATTTTTAGGATGAATCCAGACTGCCAGTAAATTACTGTATATTATAACAGTGTAAAAGTCACGTTTTTGCGTTATTCTGCCCTCGTTTAAATGCAAAGTATTATTGTTCGTGCATATTTTTATGTGAAATATTGGATAATAATGCACGTCAAAATAAAGAAAAGTCTGTGAAATTACGTCATTTTACCGTCAGATTGTAAGTGACAGTGATTTCGTAAGTGTAGGAGTATAATTCCACTATGCTGTATAATTTTTCACGGTCTTGTTAATTTGATGTGATTGAATAAAAATGTTTTTCTGGCAAAACACAAATTGTCCAATGTTATAAATGCTCAGGCGTTGTCATAACACGAACGTGGGCCTTTTGCCTTTAGACGAAAGTAAACGACTTGCCCGAGATGAATTTGTCGGGTGTTATCCACGAACATTAAGTGCCTCTAGTGATCCCATTGAACGGGAAACTGCTTGGCTTGTAAGCTGTCTAAATGCTTGCTTGGAAAATCCAAAGGATTTGATTGAGATGGTCAATTTATCACTCCAAATGAAAATGAAACATTATGCAGATAGGGAACAAAGAATCTTTCGTGTTGCTGGAGAATGTGCATTCGTTTCCTGAACACAAAGTCACGATTTCAGTTGTCACATATCGTTTAATTCGCCAGTTTGTGCACAAAGTTATACAATTTGTATAAAATTGTGCAAAGGGCACACATTTTATGGCTATGTGTACAAAGTTAACTTTGTATAATATTTACCTCCAAATAAAATTAAGCTTGGGACGTTAGCTAACATCTTGGTTGTTGTGATATCATTAACCAACTTTGATATGTAATGAACAGAAAATATAACCCCCCCACCTTACTCTTCCATTTGTTTTTCGTTTGACTATCTCAATTTTGCGATGTGACTACAAAAATTTGTACGATAGCAAAGTTAACTTTTATTAAATCTCTGTTTTGTGTGCTTGTCAATTTTTAAAATTTTTAATGACCATTAATTAAGCTCGTACCATTTACTAAATGGACTTCAAACACTACAGAAGAAATTAAAGGATCCTAGGACATGATATCAATTTATATTGTGTGTCTCCAATAGAATGCGCTGATGTATGGGAAGCCAAGCATTTTATAGGTAACATTTAGATTTTAAAAATAATTTCCTTACAAGTTAAGATCCAACAATAACACGTTTAGAGAGGCTCGGTTACAACTACGTCAGGGCTGTATGATGGGCGATCTGAATTAGTCTGGGATGAAAAGTCTTCCATAAAGGAGTGGTTGACAGGAATAGAAAAACAAAACACCCAGTAATCTTGTCAATATAGAATTTAAATTGTAGGTCTGCTAATGTTTCACTCTCATCTGAAGAACTACATACGTGGTATACATACGTAAACTCAAATCCTATTCAAGGTTTTATCAAGTGGTGTTGGTAAATGTGCAATCATATAACATCAAAGGAATATATGCAATTTGTCTATTGTGTCTCGACAAAACAAATTGGATACTTCGTTTTGTACGTGGTCGGTATATAACGTGCCTTCTCTTCAAAAGGGAAATAGTTTGTAGGGGGTTTTAATTTAACGTTTCAAAATCATTTATGCCGAGTATTAACATTTAGTGAATGGGGGTGGTCCACGTGAAACCCACCATTTTGTTTTAGCGCCATTTTAACGTAAACATTTTTTAAAAAATGTAATTGCATAAAATCAGTTGCTCTATTTTGGTGAATAAACTCAATCGGCCATGGGCATGGCGTTATATGCAAATTAGCACGATTAAGCATTACACTTATTAATTAAGCACTATGATATAACGTACTGGGAGAAGTTTTTAACAATGTATATCAGCAAGGTAAATGTATTATGTCCGCCTATTATGGCACAAATGTTAGGAAAAAAAATCCTTCGGGGAAAGTGCGTTTTCGATGGTTTGGCGGGAAAATTGGGTGCGCGTTGTAAAACGGTGTTTGGACCGATTATTTTGGATCGGATATTCTTTTTTCTGTAATGTGGTGGTAATGACCTAGTTTGATAAAAAAATCCACACCAAAGTGGTGGGTGGGTGGGGGGGGGGGCCATGAGAACCTTTATACACTAAAGGGAGTGTGTAAGACATTACTTTGTCTTTCAAGGTCAACTTCAACGTCAGTGTATTACATTTTATACGCTATTTTTTTAGTGAAATGGAAGGATTCTGTCGTTCAAGATGTTTACCTGTAATGACTGTGGAGCAATGGTCCAGATACGATGATGAAAGGAAGTAGGAAAGTGATGGACCTTTAGATTAAAACATATTAGATGATACTATCGCCCTCTACCAGCCCTGACTTGATAGCTTAATCAGTAAAATAACCGTAGTAATACAGAGGTTGCCGGGTCGTCACAAACTGGCGAGTCCCAGTGATGTAGTGTCCTACCTATTGTGTTCCCATTGGGTAATGAATGCATCACCTATCTCGAAACTTTCCAGTGTATCGTCTACAAGGTAACAGTTTTTCCTGGTTTTTTTCCTTCCCTTTCGTTTAAGTTGTCATGGGATAAGGACACTCTCTAGGGGGGCTCACAAGTTTCTTACACCGGTTGGTCCGGTTAAACCGCACCAGTTTTTTGTCAAACACTAGCGGGCACGTGGCAACTCCAGGGAAGATTAACAAAATCATCTTGTCTACCTGGAGAATAAAGTAGTTAAATTTGTATGTCCGGGTTTGTTGCCGAGAGTGATGATGTTGTTTCCATGGTTCGTCGTTGGCGCTGCTGTTGGTGGTTACAGAGATTCAAAAATAGCCCAACATGACATTATTCAAATCTTAAAATGATTGAAATGGTTCAGCCAGATTTCAGAAAATACATAAAAAACAGACTTGAAATGCTTATTTTTAAACTCAGAGGCATTCACATAGGGGGGTTTTCACTGCAATTGGGCCCGTCGCCATGGGGGTGGGGGGTGGAACACCCCCCCAGCGATCTCAAAAAGAGAAGAAAGAAAAAGAGAGAGAGAGAGACGGAAAAGAGAAAGAGAAAAAGAAAAGAAAGAGGGAAAGGAAGAGAAAAGAAAGAGGAAAGAGAAGAGAAAGAAAGAGGAGAAAGGGGAAGTAAGATTGAAACAAAAGGAGAACGCCATCAGAACTCGTGAGATTGAAATCCATTGCAGACTTACATAAATCCAAATATAACAATATGTGGCTTCTCCTCAAGCCACATTAGTTTTGTTCCAGCCTAAACCAACGTAATCATGAATTGTGAATGTGCCAACAGTATGTAGATCAAAATGTGTAAAATAAATTTGAGAAAACACAAGGGGAGCCAAAATTTGGGCCATTCCCCAGGTTTGGTCTACCAGTATAAGGGAAATTTTTAGTAGGGGAGCTGAATGGTCAAGAAAAAATTGGTAGGGATCGATTTCCTAGCCCCCAGAACATAAATTATAGGTCTACTGGCTGTCTTTGAATTAATTTACTATTACTTAACCCTTCAAAAATACCTTCTTAATAGCTAAAATCCAAGAGCTTCCGGGGGCTCCGCCCCCCTGGACTCCGGCGGGGGCTGCCTCAGCACCGAATCCGTTAAAGACATTGGCGCTAGCTCTAAGGTGTATAGTTCCTCTTCGGCGGTACAAGCTTTATACTGCGTCTCAGTGAGCAAAACTATAAACCAGTCTTTTTTAATGTTACCCTTTACCCCTCAAAAAGTGGTAAATCTGAAGTTTCTGAATAGCTAAAATCCAAGAGCTTCGGGGGCTCGCCCATGGACCCCAGAAGGGCTCTGCTCCTGCACCACACCCATTCAAGACATTGGCGCTCGCCCTATATGCAATTCTCTTGGGCAGTACAAGCTTATACCATGTATCTCCCGTCTCAGTGAGCAAACTTAGAAACCAGTCTTTACTCGGTCTTTACTTTGAATGGTAGCTATGTTACTCAACAGTGGTCATTTGCAGGTTTGAATACTGAAATGCAAGAGCT
>JAMKCH010010573.1:0-27969 GCA_023653785.1 Ophioderma brevispina
TAAGTGTGTTAAAATGCATGTTTTTTAGCTGTTATTACCAATGGAAACATTCATATGTTAATATCTGTTGCAGTTCCTGTCTTAAAAAAAAGGAAAATGGTGGTTGGACTACAGATTCTTATTAGTGGTTCTGCGTGCAAAACGTACAGTGCCGTATTTGTAGTCAAATAGCGCCTCGATTTGGTTAAATGGGTTAAATGTGTTCAAAATGCACTTATAATAAAGAAATGGTGTACATGGGGTGGGTTTTATTATCAAAATTGCAGCAATATAGATTTGGTGAACCTTTAATGTAGGTCTACAATATTGGTCATATTGTTGGGACACTTTACTTCATTATAAAAGGGCCATAGTCCGATCGCAAATAGCCTTATCCCAGAAGCTTCCCAGAGCTCCAGATTTTACCAGAAGTGGCCAACATTTTGGTGTCTGAAGAAAGCTACTATTTTTTTCATTTACCCTGTGAAATCTTAGGGTTAAACAAAGTTTGGTTTGGATTTTATGAACAACTAGAATTTCGCAGTTCTTGGCTTGCGCGCTTGCTATATTCAAAGAGTATAAGCTGTGGGCCGCCAGACTATTTCAACTTGACCTTGCACGACCTTTTGAGCTTGGCATGTGACCTTTGACCTCATCAACATATGAATGATCCCATGTTGCACCTATAACCCGAGCTTGGTTCCAATTGAACTTCAACTTTTCAATTGGGGTCTTCTTCTTAGCGTGTCCACAAATCATTGGTAATGGCTTGTGGTGGTGTCAGGATTTATTCAACTTTGTAAGCTGATCCAGGGCCGTGTGTATCCATGATACGGACGCTCCTAACATGGCCCACTTTTGAGACTGGGGCGGATTGGGAACAGTCAGGGGTTTACACCCTACTCTTAATCGACACTGACTGCGATGTACATGTACAGTTGTGACTCTCTGTACACGGGACCGACTGCTTAACGTCCCCTCCGAAGGACGGGATGCTTTCATGATTCATTTGCCCAATTTCAAGTGAACCATGGAGGAGAGCGGTATTCTGTATTTATAATCAATAGCTCGTATACAGATCAAATCCAGAATTGAACACCCTAATAAATCCCAGCAAGTAACCCCACCGGGATTCGAACCCGGGATTTTTTTTGGGGTAAATTTGCGCCACAGGCAAGCACCCTAACCGCTAGACCACGCTCTCCCAATTGAGGTGAATTTTAAAAAAAACTTAACAATTTAGTGACACACACATCCACATGCACAACGGATTGCTACGTGGTCCTCTCGGCTATGGTGGTGGCCCACAAAAATTCTGGTCAATCAATATTAATTTTAATCAAGGTCTTTCAATCAAGATCTGATCCCATGATTAATGTTTTTCACTGGAAGCATGGGCTTTCAAATGTCCTACATATTTATTCCAACATTTATTGTGGGGTGGGAAGGGGTGTGATGAAGAGAAACAGACAAACACAAAATATATTTTCCTTAAAAAAATCTTAAATTTTCCTCAAATGGTATAATTGAGGGCAGTGCCCCAACTATTTTGTGTCCAAAATTGTAGGTTATTAAAGTGACATTCAAATTAAGATCTAGCAGTAATTATAACCTCTTCTGTTTTGCTCCTATTCTACAGAGGACTACATAATCACATGTGCTTGAAAATTCAAATAGATTCTTACAATCCATTTGAATTTTAAGAGTATCATTTTATATATTTCAGTTCTTCATAATTCACTGTTGATTTCAGTGCCAATCCAAACATTTTGTACAAAACTTACCTGTTTTATAATTAAAAGATTGTGCCTTTTTTTGTTAATTTCAAGGTGCCTATGGGTACCTGCAACATCTGGCTTTTGTCAAAAATGAGGGTGTCCTTTCCTTCAAAATCTCCTGATGTCCCTTTAAGCAGTGACCTACGAAAATGGGATGTGCTAGTTACACGCTAAGAAACCTGTTGGTTGCACAAGCAACATTAAGTAATTTAAATGAATTGCACGTATCACCGATTTATAAGCTAATAATATAATTTCCATCTCTTTTAGTCGCTTGTATTATCCACTGCTTATTCCTTTAACTGCAGTATGGAATGGTAATTTGGTGAACCTATCTACATACATGTACTGCCAGTCGGCGAAGGTCATTAATGTTTGTTACTGAGTGGATTTAGAGGTTGCGAAATTACGTTAGACCAATGGCGACATATCTGCTAAAATCGACTCACTTGGCATATCAACTTAAATTTATACCAAACAGACCTCTACACTTTTGGCCATATACTAGAAAACGCTATTTTTTGAAAACTTTTCTCATCCAACAAAAGATGATTTGAATGAAGAAATTTTGAGAAAAAAGCCTTGAATTTGGATATTAGGGTTTTAGTTCAAATTTGCTGTTGCCTTTCATCTCTTCCGTCAGCAGACAACAAGTAGATGTTGTTTGCAGGGAAGAGTAAAGTAGCTCATAGTGTATGTTTTGTTACAGAGATGGACTTAGTATATTTACTCGTCACCCATTGCCGAGGCCCGAGCCGTATTGGCGATTTTTGTATTTGAGCAGCTGGGCTGGCTTGGCATGCACTGATATTTGTGATGATCACGTATTTGTCTGATTGTAAACATTAGGCTACTATGTTCGAAGTAGTAACATATCCCATGATACATGGTGAGCATATAGGACATTTTTTGACAGAAACACATCCTACTGGGCTATCACACGAGCGGATCAATGTGGCCCGTGAGCTTGCATGGTGTATTAGGAGTATCATGTTTTTACTGCACACTGCACCAGCCCACAGCCGTATACTCTGTTCGGGTCTTGATCATTGAGGGTAAACATTACGTATTACGTGCACCTGCATTCGCTTTAGAGCATTCGATTGTGCTGCTTTATTCACGTGCGTGTTTGCACTGGAAAGGCCAGCGCGTGTGTTTCTAGGGTGCAAAACCTAACGCGCACAGTGACGTCACCTCAAACTTGAGATCGAAATTAGGAGTTCAGATAGGAACACGCTTCTATCGCGTTTTCTATTGCATCACACAGTGACACGCCTAAGAACGCGAGATTCCATTACGCACTGACGTGCACGCACTTACGGGATAGATTTGATTTGTCGCAACAATTCATGCTGTAATGGCATGAAACTGGTGCATCGTGCAGACAGCCAACGCACCGTTCACAAACATCTGGATCTTGGAATTACCACATACCTAAATGCGGATCTGGTGCCTGTGGTAGATAGCCCCACTGTATTGTTTTCGTCTGTACTTTCTTTGTAAACATGACATCTGGTTGTCTGGAACATTCCGCTCAGTGTTTTCTTCGAGCCTGTATGACACGATTTTGACACATCGCTTGCAGATTTTGACGGTCGGCGGGCTGGCGCACTACGATGTGAGTTTAGAACAGCAAGGATCGTCCAGACTCATTGGCGAGTCCGAGTCACTCAGACTTGGACTCATGCCATGGACTCGGATTTCGCCGCAGACTCAGACCTGCTGAACTCTTACTCATTGAACCCTGTGGACTCTGACATTCACAAACTACAAAAAACACACATATCTACCCTCTGGCATACTAGTAATTTGAATGATCACCAGATACCATGATTTTGTTTACATGCCTCACTCTTCTAAAATTTATAAATATGCTGACAACTATCTAAATTAGATGAACATGATCTTTCCAAATGCACCATTCTTCTACAATTTTGTGGATGCTCAAAATCATAAAAGTTTAGATAAATTTGAACTGGAATAGAGCTGTATGTTATTGTTACATTACATACAATCATGCAGAGCAGCATGAAGCAGGGCGGTTACAACGCCAGAGACTTTGCGCGCTGGGAAAAAGCGTTGTGAACGAAAGATCGTACTCGCGTGGCGTTTTTAATACTAGCTGATTGAAGGCCACGCGCTCTCTTTAGCTGCTTAATTGATAATGCACATGTCACATAAAACAGAAAATGGTGTTGCGTTGTCAAGAAGTGGTCGATGTTGACAGAATCGCTGAGATTAATGACCTTCACCGCTGGTACGGCCTAAGGCGTACATTTTTAAAAATTTATAAAAATTGCAAGCAACTTACAGAAATGCCAATGCCCCAATGTGCGCCTGAGAAATCTGCTGCAGGTATACAACAGAGATAAACCCTACTAGGGCAATGGTAGGTGCTATGGGACCAACAGGGCCAATGAATCGCAACAATCAGTCCTATGAGTCCAATAAACAATAATGACTTGGAAGAGAGACGCTACCATGATGGCACCTTGAATCTCTGTAAAGCGGACCATGCCAGATCATCCGTCCTTTCTGCCTTCATTTCAGCTGTAGCATTTGCTGTTTGGAGAAATTATTCATAGTATATGGGTCATTATTCACAGGGTGTTTTGCTGGGTGGGTATATCAGATTGTGCCAAAGGTTCTTATTATGTCGAGTGTGGTTACCAGGGTGTGTGGGAGCTTCTGGGGTAGCGCATTTTCAGGCTTCTAGCTGGTAATTAAAGCTAGGCCTATGTGTGGCAGTGGCATAGCCAGGTGGGTTTATGGGGGGGGTGGGGGGGGGAGGCGCCCCCTCTGAAAAAACATTTGGAGGGGGAAAATCAGTGGGAAGGAAATATAAACACGATATCCGATCTAAATCAGCCCCTTTTTCAGATTTCTTTTGCTCTGCAGACCGAGAAAATTTTTTGCTTGTGATCGGATATTTGCTGCATTCTACCGGGAAAAATGGCCCCTACGGTAACATCCGGGCTGGGCTACGCGTCCTGTATGAGTCAACAGATTTAATCTTCAGTCACCTAAAGAAGACCAACTCAGGCGAGCCACGGACTCAGGGAAAGATAAATGAAAAGTCTTCCTGAATGGCAGCTACATATCTATACCGGCAGCTACTGCACTTACGACCTTCTGCACTCATAGACAATATGGCTTTCTGCACTCCGGTGGTTAACAACTGTTTCCCTGCCCTGAGAGTTTGCAACATGGTTCGGCCCCTGATTCACTGGTTTTTGGTAGCCATTTTTGATTTTTTGTGGATTTGAAACCAAGACGATTTTTTTTTCTTTAAAAGTGTGTTGGAGTTTTAAAGTAATCCTTATCCAATTAATGTTCATATAAAAACGTTTCCAATGGCTTGTCTTCCACGTCGTAATTCTTCTGATGCTATTTTGTAAGCACTCTGAAAAACAATACGTGCTTCATGGCCGCCCATCTTGGAGTTTCAAACCAAATTTTCATAATTGCTAGTTTTGTTAATTTTGAATCATGGACGATTTTGTTTTTATTTTTTTTCTTCATAATTTTAAGCCCACAACTAATCTATGACAATTTTCTTTTAATAATAATACCAATTGAAAAAGCTGTCTTTTACTGGTGTATCATTTTTAATAGAAAGGTCGAGCCATCTTGTCCATCCGTTGTGACTATGGTTATTTACCTGCAAGGGGGCGCTGGAACACTGCCTTTAAATCCAAGAAGAATGGCAAAGTTGGTAGCTCTAAGGAATGAGAAGTTCCTCCTTGTTACAAATGGGAAGTCTGGGAAAATCAGAAACATTTCACGGGGGGGGAGGAAAACAAATTCCAAGGCATAATGATTAGAAAAACATTACTTTTCAACATATATAAATTAGCAATCATGTAAAAAGAGACAAATGTGTGACAAATAGGATGCTTGTTAAACGGACTGAGCCATACTCTATTATTTCTGATGAGATGTAATTAAATAGCTCATGTCTTGGCCAAGTTTGAGTTTTTAAAGGCTGACAGAGAGTTTTGTAAGTGGATATAATATGTAATAATTAAACATAGTCAACTAGAAACAAAGATATTCACCTAAAATGCTCCGCAATTCCAAAGTTTGAGGAAGATCGGATTTTCGTTTTCATGCAGTAAAACATTTATGTACATTCTTAGTGCCATAGGATACTGTGTATAAACAAAAACTTACGATCCGGAATTTGTAACAAAGTTGTGATTTTTCTATATGAAGGCTTCGAATTTGAGCTTAGCTATTCACACAGTGATAAGTATATGGACAAGATTATGTATATGCAAAAAACACGATTTGTTTGAAAAATGAGGGCGCCCATCCCTCGGGAAATCTCTGAGTCAGCCTTAAGACAGCAAATTGTTCAAATTAAGCAAAGGTCATGTCAATGATTCCAGCCACCCTTCTCTTTTAATCATGTTCAGAATCTTGAGAAAAGACAAACTTATTCCAAAATTTGAGTTGATTTGATCTTGTGTTATGAACAAATGGACTTGTTTCCCCATGGTCCCATAGGCCACTGTGGATTAATTTCTGAATTGAGAATTTCTTACAGATACCACCGAAATTTGCACATAAGATTAGGTCCCGGGGATTAGGTACACTTGGATACTAAGGCTAACGGGTTCAGATGATATAAACATGTTTTTTTGCATTTTTTTAAAACATGCCCCCATTTTTTCATCAAAGCCACTTTTTGGTATGTTGATTCGAAATTGTTGTAGTAAAGACCACCAAGCCCGTACGCCAGGGGGGTGCGGGGGTACGGTCGCCCACCACCCCACAAAAAAAAAGCCAACAAAAGGTCAAAATGTCCACTTTTTTGGCTGAATTTTTGATAACAAGGTATAAAATTAGAAAAAAATTGACAAGAAAGTCCAAATTTTGCTGATGGATGAAATGTTTCAAAAAAAAGGGCCACTATTTTGGGGAGTTAGGTCCACCAAAAAGTCTACTTTTTTTAAAAGGTACACTTTTTTAAAACTTAAAAAAAATCCCCCCAAAAATAAATAAGTCCTGCGTAGGCCCCTGCCCTGGTAAAGACCCCTGTAAGTGCTAAGAGTAAAACGCTTGTTTGTATGTTGTCAAGAAATGAGATTTCTATGTCTGATTGCTTACTAAACGTCAGGATCCAACTTTTTTAAGTTCTAAAAAACAGTTGAAATGGCATTTACAAGACCACTTTAAAATGCTTTAAAATGTCTTTTTTTTGTTTTGGAATTGGGAAAAAAAACGGATTAACTTACTACGACTTTAAAGGTGCCTTGTTCCGATTTAGTGTATGTTGTCTCTACTTGATATGAGAGCCCGGGCACTGCACATACACCCCATCAAGTACGTGGGAAACAAACTGCGGTTTGATGCTTGTAGATGCAATATGCATGTGGCAAAAGCCCAGTCAATTTGGTTGCTAATATTGATGTTATTAAAACAGCGGTTTTTTTGTTTATTTTCTTGGGAAGAATGAAAATGGGATTTGAGGGCTCAAATTCAGGCCGACAATGAGGAAAAAAATACGGCCTTTCACCGGATATCAAAATCGGACTACTTCCGGGGTAAATCAGGGGGTCCCAAAGACGACGGAACAGCACCTTTAAGAGACACGGTTGCAGTAAAATTTTAGTGGGTATAAGCACTAAGGTTTGTTCCAAAGGCAAGGGTCTATGAATTAGAAGCATGTATTGGTCTATAAGAGGAGTGTATAGTTGGGGGGGACATGAATGTTAGATATGGTACATGTAATTGTACTTCAAAATTTTATTTTATGAAAACATCAAAACGAACCCCCAGTCTTTTTCACTAACCTGCTTCCAAATGTCGTCTGTGCAGAAGGATGTTATAAGCCGACAGATACAAAAGAAGATGGTACCAATGAGCTTAGCCTGGGCTATAGATCATCTCCCATACACAGATCATTAGCAAGAAGCAGTGGTTATAAGCTTAACAATAGCACAAAACCATAGTGAGGTATGCTGTGCAAAGCCAAAAAGAAAAACAAAACATGTGTAAAAACTTCTTTCCAAAGCAATGTTATAAGGCTGTTCAGAGATTTTTATCATTTAACCTGTGAAATTCTTAGGGTTAACAGATGTTTGGTTTGGAAGTAAGTTACGAGCAAAAATGTGCCCCATTTGGTCGACCAATATTAATTCTACACAGTAATGTTTTTTAGCTCTCATATCAAAACAGATTAAAATATCGGCGCAAAACTTTACTGATGAGGTTGTGGGGTGAAGGCCTTTCATCAAGATGAAAACTTTATATACTAAAATTGGCCATCGCCCTAAAGTTTGTGGTGCAATTGCAATTTTTGGAGGTGAAATCAATTGCAATTGTTTTTCCAACTCCTATCACGGCAATCACTGATCAAGCACTCGTCGGGAGCAATATGAATAAAGAGTGATGAGGTGGGATAACTATTATCTTCAACCTAAGCAACATAGAAATGTGAATGCCATAAGAAATTAACAAAGAGTGTAAACCAGAATCAACTCTTTAATCTAGGAACCCGGGGGAGGGGATTATCGGATTTTGGTCAGGTACCCATGCTCGTTCTAAAAAAAGAGGGACTACAAATCTATAGCTGCAAACGCGGGACTACCGCTTGGGGTATCAAATTCACAATAATCAAGTTCTAGTCCCGCTTGGGGTATCAAATTAATTTATGATTAAACATATCAGTGAAATAACCATGAAGTGTGTAATTTGTATCGCAGTAGCACGAGTATCATTTTTCTTGTATATTGGCTATTTTAAAGGTATCTTTTATTCATGTATTGAGAACGGGTCCCACAAGGGGTATAATTTCACTGCAAATTGGTCCTGTTAGGCATCAACAAAAAAACTGTTATAGTACGAGCGGACCTTCAAGTAGGGTCGATCAGTCAGGCGAATTTTTTTAAAACTTTTTTTTCTTTTCTGGAGGTCAAAATCGGCCTAAAATAGCCCAAAAATCTGAAGAATCGGGAGAAAAAAATTTACAAACAAAATTGATAAATTTGGGCTAAAAACAGGATTATTTGGGGAATAACTAAAACCAAAGAGTAAAGTAACTTTTTATTAGAGATCTGAAAAGGCACAATATTTGCATGCCCCAATGGTCATGGAAGTTCTATATTTTTCAATGCTCAGTGCTTTTCACGGTTTAATCAGCCTGAAAGTTATATACTTTATAGACTTAGAAATACAAGATATTCGTCACCACTCTGAATCCCATGCAGGTATGTGACTAAAAACAGGCTGGAGGGGAAAAGACTGTTGGCCTGACAATAACTTCGGATTAAAATACAAGACTAATACAGCAATACAGTAAGTTGCTGTTTTGAACACCCTATACCTATGCCACGCAGTGACCCCTGAGCGCTGCTGAATTACCTCATTGGCACATGCCAGATGGTAACTCCTGTATAAGTGGGAAATTTCCATGTACAGATATTTTCGCCGATTTTAACAGTTTTGGCCACATGCGCGAGTAATTTCTTTCACTGTATTGACATAAGTGCAATACAAATCTATAGCAAAAGGTTTTTTCACATGTTTGATTTTCGCATTTTTTATGTTCATGTCGCGAAATTCGCGAAACTAAAAACCCCTCGGACGAAGTTTCCACTTATACAGTATTGCCTTGGGTAACTAATACACTGGTTATAAGTGTGGCAAGCATGCCATCCAGGAGCATGCCCCCAATGTTCACTCACTTCTATTGTTTCCAATTTGTTCTCATTCTTATCCAACATATTTCAGTTGTAAAGATTTAACTCAGGGTCAGAAAACACTTAGCAATTTGGCCATTTCCTGATGCATGGCACAATGGTTCACTTTTGTTACACATCAAACCCATGAGTGAATGGGTTGGCAGGAAATTTTACAATTGGAGGGAAAGTTTGGTGTTAAAATAATGAAATACAAATAAGGCCAATGGAAGTTGATTTTCGTGTCCATGTGAGAGATTTTTAAAAAGGCGACGAGGTCCGATGTCATTATTCATTATTTACTGTCATTTCATTATTTACAGACTGTCCATTCCTTTACATCTAACGGCATATTGAAGAACTAGTAACCTTATATTTATTACAGTAAACAATTGTCCATGTGCCGGAACGTAAAACAAACAGGAGGTAGATGCCAGATTTCATTTCTTCAAAACTTTAAAAATCACTTTTTCACCAAGTACATTCTGACAAATCGGGACAGAATTGGGGAAAATTCATAATGGGAAATACTGTGACACCCCTCCCAAGGAAACTGATTAAAACGGAGGTATTCTTGGATATTTTGAGCAACTGAAAATGTTTTTATTATCAAGTTTTCAAGAAAAACTTTTTTTTTTCCACAAAATTATGAAATATTTGCCACAGCTAAATCAGCCGTTTTTAGCCCTCGTGACCGGGAAAAATTGGCCTTGACCCCCCTTAGCGGGAAAATTTCCCAAGACGGGAAATTTGCCCCCTCAATAGTGTGGCCAGGCCCGTTACGCCACTGGCTCTACCTGTACAACCGGAGAACTAAAAATCCAATTCCCTTGGCCTAATAGATGAAAGTTTGCTATTCTGGAGGGAACTGGTAATCAACAGGCCTGGAGGGAAATTTTGTATGATTTCTCAGGGTTTGTTTTTTTCAATGGCCTCATCACTTTTCAATAATATCTACCAAAGAAATCTACCTCAGATCAAATCCCGCGGGAATCCCGCTAGAACAAATGTCTATTTGTTAAAAGGACTACCAAATAAGGACTCCTCCACTTATACAAGAGTACATGAAAAGCACACCATTTATTTCTTGCCTAGTTCATACACATCACCAGAACCCCTATACAATGCAATACTGAACATTACTAGAGTGCAAGTACAGACTTTTTCATTGTTGAGTTCAAGGTCTTAACAAGGAAATTCAACCCAGGTCACTAAGAAAAGCAGGTGTTAGGATTTGTATAAAATGATTATCAAGGCGAGGTTAATAAGGTGTATATGATGGAGCCATTTTAGTTTAGTTCAACCCTTGATTAAGGCTACTGATCTGTTTGCCATCAGGATATGATATGTGCGTAGATTTGAACGCGTATTAAGGGCCATTTCCCGGTGATCCACAGCCTCGTCCCCCACTTACCTAAAAAAAAATGAGGTTTTTATATCATCTTAACCGTAGCCTTAGTAATCCAGTTGTACCATATCTTTCGTGTCAAATTTGGTTGTAGTTGATCTGTAAGAAATTTGGAATTTTGTATTTTCCATAAACAGACAGAAATTACAGCACGGTGGCCTATGGTACCGTGGGAAAATAAAGCATTGGCTCATAACACTAAACTGCAAGATCGGGAGGAACTCAATTTTGTGATGTGAATAAGCTTTCTCAGGGATATATAGTTTACCATGAATTAAACAAGAAGGTGATGGGATCCCGAAATGCACCATTAAAAACTCCAGTGCCATGACATTAAAGGTTGGCAACGAGAGATTTCAAAATAACAAGTGTCCCAAAAAAATTGAAAATTCTGATTTTGGCACTGATTGTAAAGCTTTATATCAAAAAATATCCTCATCTGAAAGGATTATTAAGCTGAGGAAAACTGTTTCTTTGGTATCAAAATTTGAAATTTCTATGTTCGTATAGGGAGCAAATACGAAATTCAGCATATGTTTCTATTGAAATAATGCATAACAATCGCCTTTTGTTTTCATTTTAAGTTATTCGTAACCAAATAAAAGGTAGGGAATCTTTTGGAGCTCTAATCTATCTCAAAACCACTAACATATCACACCACAACATGGATGAATGAAACTCTCGTGCCCTTAATGGGGGGGGGAAGGCAGGGGAAAGAATCTAATTTGTGGGGTATCATGGGGGGGCTTCTCAAGTAGGCGTTGGGTGGGACTAGGCTAACAAGCATTATAAAATGCCACAGGATACAAAAGCACATAAACACAAAAAGAGAGGATGCAAACAAACAGAAAGTAAACTTCTAAGGTTCTTGTTCCGATTTAGTGTATTGTATTCTCTATTTGATATTTGAGAGCTGGCACTTGCCCACATTACACACTATCAAAGTAATGTGGGGAGGAAGGAGAAACAAACTTGCAGTTTTGATGGTAGCGCAATAATGCATGTTGCAAAGCTCTATTCACTACTGCACTAATATTGATGGTTAACCACTAAAAACGGCGGTTTTCTGTTAATATCGTGGGAAATGAAATGAATTCGATTGGCTCAAACTGTCAGGACGACAATGAGAAAAATACGGGCATTCTTATCTTGATATCAAAATCGCTACTACTGTCCGATAAAATCAGGGGGGGGCCCAAAGACGATCGGAACACACACCTTTAAGAATAACAAAATGCAACAAATAAGTTTGAAACAGACCTTTTTTTAGGGATGTCCGGAAGTAGGACCTGTATATATACTCTGACCAGCTCGAAGTATGAAGTAGCGACGCGGTGGGCGGACATTGTACCGAATTCAGCCGCGCGGAATAGGCAAACATAGCGAGCTGCAACTGAAAGCGGCACCTTGGTATACGCGTTCGTAGTCACTTCATACTTCAGACAAGCCAAAAGTCTATATATAATTGGCATGAAAAAGGGGGTCAGTTTACCAGAGGTAAAAATTAAAAAGACGCCTATGTTTGCCAACACATCCTTGTATGGGCATTTGTGTTGCGTACCCCTCCCACCCGCCATCACTAAGCACAGCTTTGCAAAGGTGAACACAGAATACTGTTATACTTTTTCTTAGTAAATTACATTCTGGGATTCATGGGGATGGGGGAGCAAAGCAAGGATTTGAGTTGTGGGTTTGTTTTTCTCTTCCCATCCCCCCTCCCATCCCCAGGTGGATACGCCAACTGTTTGACTCTTGTTTCTGCCAGAAGGTGATATGTGTGAGTGCAACAAAGGGCATCTGAACATTTTGGGTATATATAAGTTTTTGCTATAATTTTGCACATTTACATGGAAAACACAAAATTCTGTGCTTGTTCCGATTTATGACTATTGTGATCTCTACATTATATGAAAGCCTGACCTTCCACATATGCCCCATCAAGTACGCCATGGAAAACAAAACTTGCGGTTCGGATGGTTGAAGCAATAATTGAGTTATATTGTTGCGCAGCACTTCAATATAACCGTTTGGTCAAGGCGAGGTGCTTCGGGTATTTAGGTAAGTTGTGGGTGTGCTTCTTGTGAATCCATGGGTACGATCCGCCCTTTGTTGCCGTCCAGCCAATCGGGTCAACGATCACCGCTCAGCATTTTGTGTGAACCCTCTTGGGCTGTACGTGCTATACCAATACATCTGTGGAGGGTCACGTCAACCTCCCACCTTCCAATTGGTTTTTTTAGCTTTTAGATGGAGGTGTTTTTATTTTTCCCTTTGTGCAAAATATGCAATTAAAGTTATAGAATGATGATGATGAATTGGCAATTATAGAGCTGAAGTTATAATAAGTTTCTATAAATATTTCATGCTTAGGCTGCTCTCACTTTAACTTGTATTAAGATTGTTAGTTGTCTGATGATGGTTGGGTCACATCCCTCTCCTCATCTGTCGGCCTTATTTATGTATGCAAGTCTTTAGTTTCAAGATCCAATATCAGCTTATACTGACAAAATACTTGTTGAAAGCAATTTGATGAGCTTGAGGAATATCACAGATGCTCCTGTCTGTGTGTAGGTTGGGCGGACTCCCTCTCTGCATCTCTGTATATATTTCATGGACATATACATGTACTAATTTATGTCTATAGTACAAATGTTCTGTTGCAAGGACTTACAAAATAGTCTCAAAATGTAAAGTGTAGATATCAGATTATCTGTCTGATACAGGCTTGGGTTTAGTCTCCCTCCTCTTCTGTTGTAGTGATTTATTAAAATATGTTACTAAGCATGGTCAATAGGCCTACAGATGCATCTGTCTGTATATGAAGTGTTGAAGTTTGGGTCATCTCCCTCTTGAATATCATGAATTTATATATTTTGCAAATTTACCATGCTAATGAGATCTAAATCTAAACCGCCAGATGTTGTAGCTGTCTGGGGTAAGAATGGCTGATGGGTGATCCCCATTGAATAAGATGTGAGTTTAATTCCTTGCAACACTGTCAGTGATATTGGCAAAATAATAATAACCTCCACAGATGTGGTAAGGTATGGCATATCTCAATTCTTGGCGTGCTTCGTATTTTTTCCACCCGAGTCCTAGACAATGCACATTGCAAAGCCCTGTTCAATACTGTGTTAATATTGATGGTTAACCAATAATTTGTCAGTTTTTTGTTTATATCTTGGGAATGAAATGGTTTTGAGGGCTCAAATTTTAGGACGACAATGAGAAAAATATGGCCTCTCATCTGATATCAAAATCGATACTACTTCCGGGTAAAACCTTTAAGCTATAGTGACAGTCCCAGAACAAAGTAAAAATTTCAATGAAAGAATGAAGACATTAATAAACAACAGAATTTTGAACACAAAACGTTTTTTTCCGCAAAACGACAAATATGCAGATACAACTTTGTTCATGATGAATTGTGTTGAACGGTGCTACACAAATTGAAGAGCTGCATGGGGGGTCGCCTTGGGGGTCGCCTTTTAAGGATTGATAAAAAAAAAAAAAAAAAAAAAAAAAAAAAAAAAAAAAAAAAAAAAAAAAAAAAAAAAAAAAAAAAAAAAAAAAAAAAAAAAAAAAAAAAAAAAAAAAAAAAAAAAAAAAAAAAAAAAAAAAAAAAAAAAAAAAAAAAAAAAAAAAAAAAAAAAAAAAAAAAAAAAAAAAAAAAAAACGCCAGGTAGACCACGAGGGGAGGGGGCTGTGTTTTTCAATCTATATTAAGACATGTGCAGAATGAATAAAACAGAAGGTGCTGAAATTATGAAATACATCTTTAAATTTACCTCAACTAGGACTACCTTATTGTAGGTATCACATACCTGAAAGCCAAGTAGAATGCTGGTGTACCACGGCGGGATCTCATCAATGCTATATGTTAGGTCACCTTTAAGCTTCCTCTTAATGGCTGCCACCTGTGCACGGCTACTATCGGCAGCACTTGTTCCATTGGATGGCTGCACAACTTCTCCATCAGAAGCAATGTCAATTTCCTGGAAGAATTAAAAAAATGGAATAAGGCAGCTATTAGTGTAGTAGTAGTAGTAGTAAATCCAAAGTTTTAAATCAGGTTTTGTCCCTGTAAAACAGGGGTGGCCTGATTAACCTCACACTTGCAGCAACCGCCCTTACTCCCCCCTTCCACTTCAACCGATTCAATGCATCCTCCATCCTCAACCCAACCCTCGATCCTATACTCTCCTCCTCCACTTACTTCTTCCATGTTTTCATTAGTCATCCCCTCCTCCTCGAAAGGCCCATCTCGAACTCAAAAGCCCTTCTTAAAACATGCTTGCCCTCCTTCATCAGCCGACCATACCAACGTACACTATTCACTCTCGCCAACCAGTTCACCGCTTCTTCCAAACCCAACATCTGCATCAAGTCCTCAGTCTTCATCCTAGGTAGGTATCCATCAACTTCACACCACACATATCGCTCTCATACATTGCTCTTTGTCCTTCTCAAAATCCCCATCTCATTTTCACTCAGACACCATGTCTCACTCCCATACCATAGTACTGATCTCACACAACTCTTATACAAGCTATAACTCTTGTAAAAGCTACAATTTTTGTATCATGCCACCCCATAGACCGCTGTGTTGTAATTTCTGTCCATTACATTTGCACGTAAGATTAGGCACATATACTAAACTTAGGCCAATGGCTCAGATGATATAAAAATTTTGAGTTTTTCGAGGTAAGTCGGGGGACGAGGCTGTTGATCACGAAATGCCCCTTTAAGGATAAAGTGTTCAAGAAGTTTGAGAACAAGACATTTCATGACCATGCTAAAATTACCTCCAAATACATAGAACAAATTTCTCCTAATTTGCTCAGTATTGCTTGCAGAACACCCAGAGGGTTTATTGGGTCCATCCCAAGATGCACCAGTTTTGGGAAATTTCCGCTCACTAAAGTCATTGAATTTTACCTTTGGCTTATTTTAGCACACAAAGCTCTATGTATTTGGAGGTAATTTTAGCATGGTCATGAAATGTCTTGTTCTCAAACTTCTTGAACACTTTATCCTTAAAGGGGCATTTCCTGATCAACAGCCTCGTCCCCCGACTTACCTCGAAAAACTCAAGATTTTTATATCATCTGAGCCGGCCATTGGCCTAAGTTTAGTATATGTGCCTAATCTTACGTGCAAATGTAATGGACAGAAATTACAACACAGCGGTCTATGGGGTGGCATGATACCAAAAATTTTTGCTCATAACATCAAAACGACCACAACCACAATATCTAGTCAACCATAAACCAAAAATGAGGTGCTAGGATGCACCTTTCAGTACTGACACGTGTTAAGTAGAGTCCAGTATCGATACACTGCAATGCATTATGGGAGTTTAAGAAATCTTCTGCAGAACACCTTATATAAGACTATTTCCAAAGTTTATAGGACAAAGGAAATTAATAAGACCAAACATTCACGTCAAAAAGTCAGTGGTGGTGCCGGGGATGGATGGGGGTGGCGCTGGGCTGGAATTTGGGTTCATCCTCTATGTAAGACCTCATGAAATCTTCTATAAGAGGATCAAAGAATTACAAGGATTGAACAGCTTTATTCCGTAAAAGAGTCTTTACTCCAGTCTAACTCATGAATATCTTACACCAAGGTAAGACTGAAATTTAAAAAAAAAAAAAAAAAAAAAGCGGTCTATGGGGTGGCATGATACCAAAAATTTTTGCTCATAACATCAAAACGACCACATTAGAATTTTGGAAATAACCTTTTCTTGGGTATATCTAGTCAACCATAAACCAAAAATGAGGTGCTAGGATGCACCTTTCAGTACTGACACGTGTTAAGTAGAGTCCAGTATCGATACACTGCAATGCATTATGGGAGTTTAAGAAATCTTCTGCAGAACACCTTATATAAGACTATTTCCAAAGTTTATAGGACAAAGGAAATTAATAAGACCAAACATTCATGTCAAAAAGTCAGTGGTGGTGCCGGGGATGGATGGGGTGGCGCCGGGCCGGAATTTGGGTTCATCCTCTATGTAAGACCTCATGAAATTAGCCTAGCATGAAATCTTCTATAAGAGGATCAAAGAATTACAAGGATTGAACAGCTTTATTCCGTAAAAGAGTCTTTACTCCAGTCTAACTCATGAATATCTTACACCAAGGTAAGACTGAAATTTGCTCCACCCCAATTTTTTTCTTTCCCCCTGGCCTGAAGAAAAATGACAAGATTTTTGGATTTGGGGGCTAAAATTGGTTAAAAATCTGCAAATTTGGGGTTATTTACCCTTGGACAGAAGAATATGAGAATAGACAACATCGTGCCATTTAGTGCCTCACTGTCAAGCGTAGCACGTTTATTTGCATTACTACCAATTGGTCAAAGGTAATGACAGGTTAGGAGAGAACTGGCAAATTTCTAAATCACTGGGTATTTCCGAAGTTTTGAAATTGGCAGAGAAAAAATGTTTCCTCCACAGTTACCTTTACCTAACAAATTATCGGGAAGGCCAAAACCCAAAAATACAGACCAGAAAATAATTTTCTCCGGTCATCTCTGCAAATGATCTATCTGCAAATCAACACAACATAATAGAATTACATAAGCTTGTTCTTTTGTCGATAATGAATTATCTCTAACCATCCTTACAAATAACCTATCTGTAAGTCAACACACACATATACAAAATGCCACATGTTCTTAACATTCCTGCCTGTCATACAATAGAATTAATATGATAAAATCTACATGTACATGTATAAAGGCAAATACAATATGACATTATATAATTTGAAATAAGTAACCACACTGGAAAATTGAAAATCATAAGATAACAGCAGCTGCATAATTAATATTTAGCAACATTAGATTTGGCTAATATCATGCATTAACATAAAATTAAATCATGGCCTCTTTATGGCTGTCAAAATCATGAAATTGAGTATAATTTGAGTAAAATTGGTAACACATTCGCCAAACAAAGCACTTATGAGACCTCAAAACGTGAGGGTGTGGTGGGTGGGAAGAAATTTCTGCAATATCAACCACACCTCTTACATCTACGCTGACAGAAAGCTATAATGACGATTGTAAGATGAGAGATACAAAAGCCGGCTCAAGAGGACACCCGATTGGTTGCTAACGATCCGAAGATTTGTTACCAATAACGCTATGCATAACAAAGAACAGAAGCGCCGGGTGAGTGAGCATTTGAAAAGAGGAATAGAGCGCAGGGAAAGCTATGGCGAGCCAAAGCGACCATATTCTTCTGCTGCGGGTAAATGCATTTTCTTTGATGTACATCAGAAAATGTTATTACCCTTGGACAGAAGAATATGAGAATAGACAACATCGTGCCATTTAGTGCCTTACTGTCAAGCGTAGCACGTTTATTTGCATTACTACCAATTGGTCAAAGGTAATGACAGGTTAGGAGAGAACTGGCAAATTTCTAAATCACTGGGTATTTCCGAAGTTTTGAAATTGGCAGAGAAAAAGGTTTCCTCCACAGCTACCTTTACCTAACAAATTATCGGGAAGGCCAAAACCCAAAAATACAGAAACCAGAAAATAATTTTCTCCGGTCATCTCTGCAAATGATCTATCTGCAAATCAACACAACATAATAGAATTACATAAGCTTGTTCTTTTGTCGATAATGAATTATCTCTAACCATCCTTACAAATAACCTATCTGTAAGTCAACACACACATACAAAATGCCACATGTTCTTAACACATGGTGTTTAGAAATTAAACATTTGGTGTTTAGAAATTAAACAGTTGGTGTTTAGATATTTGACATCTTTGGAGATTAAACGCTTTGAAACGTTTAATCTCTAAACATCTCAATATCCAAACACCAACTGTTTTACTTTCTAAACACAAAGTGGTTTTAATTCGAAAAAATTAATTTCTCTGAACCACCACCTTGCCTTCACTTTCTAACACTGTTTTTACATGAAGTAAATACAACACAGTAGACAGCAGTATTTCAGCTTAACCGCAACCAGCATTTCAAAGGGCACAGTCTCACCTAGCCTGTGTCATCACTATGCTTCCCCAATGTACTTTAAAGGGGGCCTTTTATGATTTAAGTTTTTTATTAACCCCTTTATTTCCTTAGAGTACTTGGTGACAAATGGGTCATACTAAACAGACCGAGAGGTGTGGGAGGACCACACCTATGAGCAGAAATGCAAGTAGTGATTTCAAAATAGTTGAAACTCACAATTTGTCCCTACTACTGGTGCAATCCCATTGTCACTCTGGCTCACAGCATATCCCTGGCTGGAAATCATGTCCAAACTGTGGGTTCCATGGTAATACAAATCATTCCAAACAGTTACAAGCTCATTAGTGTATATGGGAATAACATACCTTTCTAATCAAGAAGGGAGACGTTTTTATAATCCCTTCAAGAAATAAAAACTCTTCTTCCATAATAATGAAATTACACTTGTGACGGTTGCATTTGTGCAAGCTAGCAATTATTTCACTAAAAGACTTTGTTCTAAGGCTGTTTATTCTTTTAGTTTTAAGAACTCATATGATTGTAAACGCCCTGCGAATTAAGTAATACCAATATTGTAACAGAACTATTTAAGGGAAAGGAAATTGGAAGGCAAGGTGGTAATAGAGAAATCTGAGATACTAGATACTCGTGAATTAGGTAAGAACAAACTTCTATGTTTTATTTCCAATTACCAACCAGTACTGTGAAATGCGTAATGTAGAGAACAGCTATTGGTTCCAAAAAGTGGGTCCTACCCATTAGGTCATTAATACCATCCTCAAGATTTATGGTTGACAATACTGATTGTATAAGTAAGTTTGTAACAGGTTGTGAGGGTAATAGTGAAGTTAGTTTAGAATCCTGACATGTAATAACACTTTTTGAGTGTGGATACCTTACCTCGCGAGGTTTGTCTCTACTGATCATTTGAGATAATCCCCTGCACATAACATACTAACAACATGTTTAATTTCTTTAGGAAACTAGTCAAACTTTTTAAATTTCCTAATAATGCTGAAACTCTAACTTTGGCACAGATATGCTTGAAACGTGAAACTTAGTTGTCAAATGTGAGGGTTTTAAAAAAACGCTTTTTCTTGCACTAGTAAATAACCCATTTTAGACAAAAAGTGGAGTTTATATGCCCTTTTGGGAATCGACTCTTCATATATACAAAGTGAACATGGGCTGAACGAATTGCACTGCAACATTGATAGACCAAATTTTCAATTGCTTCAGATTATGTGTCTATTATTTTAGGGGATCCACTGGACAATGTGCCACATGATCATGAACTTTCTTGACTTTTTTTTTTATTTTAATTGTTTTTAGAGAGGCGAAGTTAATTATTTCAAAAGCCTCATTATGGATGGAGTGATTGCCAAGGTTACCTATCTCGGGTCGACACCGCTTAAACACTGGTGAAATTACTGTGACGCGTCAATAGAACACAAAAGAAACCTGACTGAAGGTCAGTTTTGTATTTTGGGTATTGTCACCTCAAATGGCTCAATTCAACACCTCCATTTGAATGTGACCTTGTAATATCTGATACAAAATGTAGTCTTTTGTGTCGGACATGGTATACACAAGCACGCTCCGGACATAGGCACATAGTCAACGAGTTAAAGACACTGGCCCGTATTCCAAAAAGGTGTTTAACAAATGTTTAGTTAAACGAACTTTTATCTCTGAAATAGTGGGGTAGATAGGGGATAATTTTTGAATTACAGTAAAAGAACCAAATTTGGTATATTATATCCAAAAAAAATCAATAACGATCTGTACTAACAAACTTGAAGAAAAATACCTTAAGTTAACATAATTTTAATGAAGTCTTATAATTATCCACCTCACTATTTCAAAGATAAACAATTGTTTAGTTATACGATTCTTAAACATCTTTCTGGAATACAGGCCAATACAGGCCCATCCCAAATAGTCAATATTTTAAATTTGCAGGAATAGCTTAAAAGTGAAGAATAAATCTGTGGAATTATCCTTAGCTATTTCTTACAAGTGAAAAATTGAGCGAAAAGAAAACAGCAGTGTCCAAAGATATGAATAGCTACATTCCATAAGTAAGTGTCCGTACGGACAGTAACGACTAAAATATCCGATTTTGTCCTTATACATACTGCTTCAAAAAGAAGTTTACTCATTTTTGTCGTGATTTAGTCAAAAATCTAAAATGAAGTCACTGTAATAATATTGTAAAGTAATATTGCTAAGAGCAATTTCTGAAGGTCTAAACTAAAAAAGATTTTTCAAACTTGCACATGCCAAACCCTGGAGGTTATCCTCATTTGAATAAACTCACCCATTTTCCTGACTGTACACATCTGGGTAACTTGCACCAGTTTCTATTCACGCCAAATCAACAAAGCACGAACAAGACCCATTGGTTCGCAATTTTTATTGTCAAAATGAAAGTTTAGCTTTCATACTCAAGAACCATAAATCAAATGATTTCATCTTCCTATTTATCAGGCAGTGTAATATAACTATTTTTCATCGCAAACTGTTTCTGAAGTTATGTTTGTTCAAGAACTGCAATGATGTGTTTCTTCTAACATGTCTAATGAGTAGTCAACCAAGATGAAACAGTGCTCAAAATTCGATATCAATTGTCAGCATTTAAAATTTTGCTCTTGATTGATGGATTTCAAGTATAAAAGAAAAAAAAACTTTCATTTTGACATTGAAAGTTGCAAACCAATGTAGGCTTTCTTGTTCACGCATTATTGATTTTGTGTACAAATAGAAACTGATGCAAGTTACCCAGATGTGTAGCCAGGAAAATGGATGGAAATCCAATTAGTATAACTCGGGTTTGGCACAAGCAAATTCAAAGATTCTTTTATAATTTAGACTTTCAGAAACTGCTCTTTCTAATGATATATTAGTTTACAAAGAATTCCTTACAGAATTTTACTACACTACAATAAAAATGAGTAAACTTCTTTTTGAATCAGCCTTTATTAGGTTGCTTTTTGGTTCTATAACCTGTGAGTAAAAAGATACCTAAACTTGTTTAAAAAATACAAAGATTTTCTGGTTGAGCAAATTACTGATAGCTGTGCCTTTGAAAATTTTACAAATTTTAAAAATAATGCATTTTCTTTACTATATTGATAATCATCATGACAAATTCAAATGCGTCCAATAATATATTATAGGTCCTGTTATTTTGAAAATATTTGCAAAATGTACCAAAAACAAATTCATAACATTGACACATTTATTCAGATTGAAATGGCAATTGCCATCAACAAAAACAACTTATTTTCCCCTTTCTGTAAATGAGGAGCTTTTCTATAACCTTGATAAACCGAACCCTTTGTAATAAGAAGAACTTGTAGTTTGTGTCTTGTAATTTTTACTCGCTTAATTGGCAGAGCTAGAAAAAAATGTCATATTTCCCAGAACAATTCTTCCTAAGTATTTCTTTATTTAAAGGTAGGGGAAGGTGGGGTATTAAAATTTAACAACACCTCAACACAATTTGTCATATTGTGTCATCATATTACATTTTGCAAGATAAACATTAAAACTACACTTTTTACATTATCATAACAAACAAACAATTAAAGGTGCAACAAGAGTTTCAAATAACAGATGTCCCAAAATAATGTGAAAATTCTGATTTTGACACTGTTGTAAAGCTTTATATCAAAAATATCCCCATCTGTAAGAATTAAGCTGAGAACTGTTTCTTTGGTATAAAAAATGTGAAATTTCTAATTTCGTATAGGAGCAAATTACGAAATTCAGCCTATGTTTTCTATTGAAATATAAGCATATACAAATCACCTTATGCTTTCATTATAAGTTATTTTTGTAATCAAATAAAAGGTAGGGAATCTATTGAGCATCTATGAATTCACTACAGATCACAGAAAATAAGGATGACTTGATGCACCTTTAATCTCTTTGAAATAGTCAAGATATTATAATAGTTTTATAATAAAACAGATTTCTTATACAGGTTTTTTGGATAGCCTTATTTTTGTTGTTAAAAAATGTTTTCATATGGAACAATAAACGTATTAATTGCATTGACTTTGCTCCGGTAGGGGACACTCCCCTTTTTTACAGGTAGGGATGTGCGGCCCGATTTCCAAACTTAGGAGCTTGTGAACTGATTTTTTTCTCCGAAAGTAGGGGCTTGGAACTGAAATTTTGAGAAATTTGCAGGCTTCGGAGCTGAAATTTTGCTAAATAAATTCAGCTTCTGAGGCCAAAATTTTCTGACAAGGGGACCTTAAGAACTGAATTATGCTTCAACTGGGGGTCTTGGGAACTGCGGGAGAGATGCCTAAAAACAAGGCTGAAAAACCAATTTCAGTTTCTGACTATTAACAACAACATCAAAAAAAAAATACACTTGTTCTTTACATTATCATTAACATTCAAACTCTTAATTATGAAATAGCCAAAATAAATTGTAATATGAAATATTTTGGCAAATTGGATGGTCTTGTTTTGTTGTTAAAAACGTAATTGTTTCCAATATAAGACTTTAAGCCCATTATACTTATTAAATTGCCAGGATTGGTCTGTAGTAGAATTTTACAACGATATGTTGGAACATTAGACAAGTTCCCTTTAGTCACCTTTACGACATGCATGGAATACATAGGGTCTAATAGTCTTTACCCCCAAGCCCGCAGGGGGCTCTTTTCATGAAAGATGAACGATTTCCCTCCAAATAGAGGCCTATAGGAGAATAGCATTATTGACACCCACCAACAATCTTGTGTACGATGCCTAAGCTTCAGATATGGAAAGTGTAAATCCTCTTTCATAAAAAAAATGGTTTCTACCTCCATTTCAACTGTTGCATCCTTGTTCGTATCAGCAATCACTGTCCATCTAACACGGCTTTAATACTGGATCGATCAATCAGCAAACTATGTTTGTAATATTGCGCAATCTAGACCTCGATCTGTTTCCTGTAAAAATAAGGCGTAAATATGACACATCCGTTTTGTTGGAATACACTATTGTGAAAATCTTTCTTGCCTTGAAAGAACGCTGATCAAACCACAAGAATGTTGTGTTTTTTTCTTTCTTCTCAGAATTTTATAACCTACAAGTTCAACACAGAAGCTGCTAAAAACCTGCTAAAACAAAAATCCATCTGAAAAAAGTTAAAAATCTATTTAAAAATGTTAAAATCTATTCTGCTACTTTAAATCTTAGGAAATTATTATTATACCCCATGTCATTTTATATAAAGTGTTCTTGTTTATAACAAACCACGAGGGGCACTGATTCTGGCTTAATTTCTTTTTCAGGCGAGGGCTATGTCTATTACAAAATCAACCATGGCAAAATATCAAATAAATTTTGAAAGGAAAATCAGCCTGAGGGTATCAGTCTTATTTTAATTTCATCAAGCTCATTTTATTAATTGTTAATTGCTTCAGACTCTGTACCCCCGGACAGGTCTGAGCAAGAAATTTAGCTCACTTCATGACCATATGGGAAAGAGGAACAGAAAAAAGGGTTTTAAGGAAAGGGGGAGGAAAGAAGTTTGCATGTCACGACAGTCCCCTTTGTGGGGTATTCCCCTTTTCACATCCTTGGTGTCTGAGCGAAAATAGAGATGGGGATTTTGAGGAGACGGTGCGAGCAATGATGAGAGCGATGTGTTGTGTTAAGTTGATTGACAGATGAGACTGAGGACTTGATGCAGATATTGGTTTGGAAGAGGCGAGGACCGTTTGGGCGAAGGCGAATAGTAGTACGCAGGGCGCAAATAACCGAAGGCATCGAAGGCAATTGCCTTCGGTGCCCTCCCAGCCTGCCTTGGATGCCCTAAATTTTTGTCATTCTTGACCCTATTCATTAACATATAATTGCCTTGATGCCCTATTTCCAACAACAATTGAAAATTGCTTGAAATTGGCGCCCTTTACAAATCTTATTTTGCACCCTGAGTGTACGTTTTATGGCATGTGTTATGAGGAATGATGACGCGCGCAATGTTTAAAGAAGGGCCTTTGAGTTTCAGGTGGAGGTTTTAGTAGAGTGGACGTCCAAGACGACACGGAAGAAGCAAGTGGAGAGGAGAGTAGGAGGGTTGGGTTTGAGAATGGAGGGATGCATTGAATCGGGTGAAATGGAGAGGAGTAGGGGGTTGCGTGCTAATGTGAGGTGCATCCTGCCACCCCCCCCACACCTTTTTTTTACTCAAGACATCTCTTTTTTTAGAAAACTTTGCAAAGATCCCATTTTTTGTTTTGTTGTTTTTTGGCAGAATTGGCACTGTCCCCCTGAATGCATAATTCAGTTCTTGTCCCTTTTTGGAAATTTTTTGGCTCAACAGCTATAAAAAAAACATTTTAGTACAATTTCAGTTCCAAACTGCATCAGTTCTCATGCAAGCCCAGTTCAGAAATTAGGCTCATGTCCTAAATACCAAAAAGTTGAGTTCCCCCTCCCCAAGGGACAGATGGAAGGGAAGGAAAGAGGGATGAAGGAGAAACACTACCTGAATTAGTGAACATTCAATCAATCGTGATATCTCATGCCCCCTGACTCCCCTCCTTCATTATGCCTACTTTGAGCTGTCGTGAAGAATAAATAGAGCAGTCAAAGGGGGGGGGGCTTAACTTTGGGATGTGTCACGAGCCTGACTTTTGGTTGTGAACTAAATTTAGGTCACATTATTGGGTCTTCGGAACTCATTTTTGTGGCCAATTTCATGGACCTTGGGAACTGAATTTGTTGGCCCAATTAGAGGTTTAGTGAGCTGAAGCACTACTGGGAAACATTTCACAACGTTTTAAGACATTCATGGAGCTTTAATTTGGGGTTTTGTGCAAGTAGAGGTTTGAAGAAGAGTTGAATAGGTGGTCTAAAAGAACCTGGCCAGATCGAGGCGCCAACTGCATGGGGGTCTTGACCCGATGCCACCACACATATCCGTACCACCATTTCAGGTGGAGTGGATTTGCCCAGTTGGTTGCAGGGGTATTACCCCCGGGGGTATTTACCCCTGAGGACAAGGGTGTTCCCTTCATAGGTTATCACGTTCTGGGTTGTTTATGGGCCTCACCCGGAGTTGTACCCAACGGGTTCAATGTGCATGGGCCCAGGGGCTTCATGGGCCCCAATAAATGGGGCCAAACTCAAAATTGATTTATTGCACCCGTCTTTGCATGTGGAACCTTAAAGTGGCGCACAATTGGGCAAACACACAAATGTATGTTTGTTGTTTTCATCATCTAACAACTCCCCACAGAGTGGAATAATATCTGAAAGTGGCAATGAAACAAGAATTGTTTACATTTAATTTTATGAAAGGTTTATTTTTTATGTATGTTCTTGATTATGGTTTCTTTATGTATGGTGTTTTTCAATGTTACAGTTCTGTACACCATCCATTCTCCGCAAGGCGTCCATCACAATGGTAAGTGATGAAAAAGTAATAGATACATTATTAGAGGGATTGTCCTGAGAATTAATTTATTTTTAAAAATACTAAAAATACACATTATGGTCAAAATTCATTTTACAGCAGAAAAAAATACAGTCATCAAACCTGCCACTCCCTATGTGAGCCCCCAGTGTGGACAGCCCACATTTAGCCCATGCCCACCATAAACCCACACGTGGCCCATTTAAAAAACTCTTGAAAAAATGCCCCCCTTATAAGCCCGCACAGACCCTTGAAGGCATTTTCCTGTTGGAGCGCGCATCAGAATTGCCGCTGTGGCAAGTATTGCATTAATTTTGTGAAAAAAATGTTTTTCTTGAAAACTTGATATCAATAAAAACATTGTTCATTGCTCAAATTATTCAAGCATCCATTTCTTTTTATTTAAGAAGTTTTCCTTGGGGGGGGTGTCACAGTATAACCCTTATATTTTCCCCAGACTTTTTTCCCGATTTCAGAAGTACTTAATTGGTGGAAAATGCTTGAACGGCCTGTTCATAGGTAATGCACGTTAGCAGTTTAACACTTTGGGACCAACCTGTGTAAAATAGAGGGGGCTGGAAGATCATTGTGGGCATTTGCACTTATATCCCTACAAGGCCTACCTTCCACTATCTTACCACGTTCCTTCTCTTGTATTCCATGGACACTCGTCCCAAGGGTCCAAATCTGCAACAGATGTCCACCTGAAAAACATGTATTTTTTCTTTTCATCTGTCCATTATAACCCTGTTGAGCCCATCAGTTTGAATTGTTTTTTTTGTTGAGATATTAGTGATTCTTATTTCAACATGTAAAAACCAAAGTAGTGGAAAGCCTTTTAAAAAGGACTGAGAACCATGGCAAAAGTTGTGGCAGGACGTGGCATTTTCCGTTCACATTGTATACAGTATTCATTAATACCTAAATACACCAAAGATTAAATTTGTTGTATTTTATTCATAATTACATGTAATAACCCTTCAGATTATCAATCAACCAAAATTAGAGTGTCGGTTATAAACTTCAAAGTTTACACTTAATTGAATCCTTGTCACATTTTTTTCCGTTCACAAATTTGTAACGTCCAGCATTTATGGCAGAAGCTCTGTCTATGAAATAGATTCCATCTTTTGAGACTTATTTTTGGGCAAGAGTAACTTTCGACTAATCCTATCAATTAAATTACAGTTTGACAACTATTCTAATGTGTCTTTGCTTTTACCATTAGCAGTTTTTCCGTTCACATTGAGGACGTGACGTAGTTTGTCACGTCCTCCCTTTAGTTCGAATAATCTTGTAAAATAAGGTCTGCAACTTCTATTTTTAAGTATGTTTAAGTTGTTGCATGGGCTTCTGAATGAAAAGGTAACTGTTGAGTGTGTCAGTTTTAGTCTGTTTTCAAAAAATGGTATTCCGTTCACAATGGACATTGTCACGTCCTGCACAAGCAGTAAACACAACCAGACAAACTAACCGCTTTTTGAACATTAGAAAAGCATTTTGGGTTAAACAAATTATTTTTTAATGTGATTAGTTAAAGTTCTTCCTTGTAAAAGCATAAAAATGGTTTTTGTTTTTAGTGTCAAATGCCAAAAGAATAGGATTTTAAAAACAGAGGTCCCAATCTGTTCACAATTTCACGTCCCTTGACACAACACATAGATGCTTATTTTCTGCAAATTCACTGAGTA
>JAMKCH010010574.1:0-57445 GCA_023653785.1 Ophioderma brevispina
CTCAAAATTGTGGACATGTCTGTCATGTAACATAGTTGTGCATTATCCCAAAGGACAAGGCAATGTTCTACAGACTACAGAGGTACATATGAGAAACATATTCACACATCTGACTCTACACAACAGGTACCTAGAAGCCCATAATGGGTAAGGTGGTAGCTCTTGGGCTTCTAATATGCTTTTTGACAACATCGACCCAGAGGTCAAAGGTCACAAACTACAGAAACCATTATATGAAAAACATCGACAAATCTAACTCTATAACAGGTGTCCAAAGCCCATAATGGTAGACTTTGGGCCCCTAATATGGTACCCTCAAACTCTGAGGTCAAAGGTCACAAGCAACAGAGTACAATATATGCAAAACATTCATATGTCTAATTCTGAAACAGAGGAGAATGGCCCGATTTCATTATAGAAAATTTTCATCTTAATTAATCAACACTGACTCCTCATACTCCATCTGAAAAATTCCATACCAATATTTCAATCTGTTTTGATGTAGCCCCATAGAATGTGCAAGACTAATATTGGTCAACCAGAATGGAAAACTTTTTCTTGATTAAATGTTTATAAGACACAATTTTCTTCAAAAAAATTAAAAATATTAAAAAAAAAAAAAGAAAATAGTAGCTTTCTTATGCACAAAAAATTTGATCACATCTAACAAAAGCATTCTAAATACTGTTGATATCAGTCTAGGTATGATTGTTTCATCATAAACACGAATATCTCCCATCCTCTCCGATGATGTGTCAGGGCTCACTTTTTTTTTTTTGACACATCAGGAACGCATCGCACACATTGTTTCATTAGTTCTCATGTTAAAAAGAAATCCATATATTCAATTGGCAACCAGGTACCTAAACTTACCCATCATTTTTAATAAGACATTTGGTCATGTGATGCAATAAGATCGTCAGTGAAATACTGCCAGTATACAATCGGTGTACTGCCATGTATCAAGGATAACTAGATATGGTCTTTTCTAGAGTCCACGTCTCCTTTAAATGGTTTTTTTCAGAAGACTGGTCGCCGGATAACCATCTTCAATAGCACTTGACGCAAAGACCTTGGATAATATTTAGAATGTTACATGGGAATTTGAACAATGGCCGCATTTTACTTACAACCTTGTTGCCACTCACCGACAATTTGTAATGTTCAATTCGAGAGTTTAGTGAGAAGGCCCTATCTGCAATAGCTGCCATTTGTCAGTTGTGTGTTGGTAGTAAGTGTTTATACCTGCCAAATATAACACCTGACGGCTATTGCAGATGGGGCCTTTTGCTCTAAAAACCCTTTCGAATTGACAACATACCTTTTTTCCATTTTTTAATTTAAGCTGATTTTGAAATAGGCATTTGCAAGTGATATTAAGGAGTGAATATATTCCAGTTCATATCCTAATAACATGTAAGCCCTCTTATGTGGGAATTGGTAAAGAGGCTTGCATACAAGGGTGTGTTGTATTACACTGGTATCATTGTATGTCATGGCTATGTGTTGGGATGACGACCTTGGGGAGTTGTTATTTGCAGGATCATGTAATGCTCAGCATAGCCATCTTGAATGTTCTAGATAATACATGAAATGCAATAGCTATGTTAGCCATGGTTACCCAGGCTGAATGTCAACCATGCTAGCATGGTTCACCATGGATAACCATGGTAGAACTGTGCTTAACCATGGCCAACTGCACTTGGCCAGGCTTTGACCATTGTCAACCATAGGTTTGAGAAATGGCACCATAGATGGGCATTCTGATTCTATGACACTGTGTTCTCTACTTTCAGTAATGACACTACAGGGGAAAAGGGAGGAATTTTACCCTAAAAATAATTTTCTTCCCCCAGTCCCCCCCCCAAAAAAAAAATCATGACTCATGATTAGACTTAACCTTCATACAAGAAACAATGTCTGTTTTTCAATTTTCAACTGAATTTGTTTTGCATAGCTAGAGGCATATGGTCTTTGCATTTGTATTTAAATTTTATTTAATCTACCTCACTATTGTAGTGTTATATTGTTAAAAAAATATTGTTAAAAAAATGTAAGTTTTCAAATGGCAATGGGCTTGACAAATAAGTCAAAACTGATTAATTTTAACCCCTAAGCCTCAAATGACTCTACCCACCTTGTGCCAGAAGCAAAATGACTAATTTTTGCAAAAATCAGCAAATTTGGGGGCAAAGATCACCGTATTTATGCCAATATCAGCGATTTTGGGCCAAAATTTGGAAGTTTTCCCCCAGAATTTCACTTTCCCCCGTTTTCCCCCCAAGTATGGTGCCGCCACTGTCCTGGTGCTGCCACTGTCTACCTTGTAACAAAGACTGATGCATTTGGCACTCCTTGAACATGACAACTTGTACTTGTAAGGAAATGTCTTTAGACTTTACTCTTAAATTTCAACTCATTTTATGTTTTAGGCATAAGTTTATATTTCCATCTGAATTTCTTTGAGTGGAAAGAGTTCCATATGTAATCCCCTTTAAAATTCTTCAGGAAACAAATTATTTTTATTTATGGACTAACACCAACAATAACCCTAACCCCAAGGCCAGAAATAAAAAATAATTTGTTACGTGTAGAACTTTAAAGGGTTGTACATATGCGATGCTTGCCCAATGAGTTTATTTACTGAATTTGTAAATTTCTCAAAACACTTTAGACACTGAAAGTGACTAGAGTCAGTAAGAAAAAACTTTTTTGAACTAAAAATGTCCCAAATATGCATTTTAGGACCATATTCATAATCAACATAAAAAGCATTCAAATGAGTCCAAACAAGCCTAGTCTTAGGTCAGTGGTTTTTGAGATGGCTTCCAAATTTGAGAAGCCATCTCAAAAAACCACTAACTTATTGTGTTATAACCATACATAATCTATACAAGAATTGAAAGGGTTAACCACTGGCCCTGTAGGATATGCTCAGTTGGTGGATTCAACTGAAATACATAATTCATCTCAATACTTTGTCATTTATAAACTACTTCAAATCATTGAAAGTCAGTGATTACAACATGATCCACAGGCCACATATGAATTAGTAGATTTCATGCATTTTATTCCATGCATTTACATGTACATAGTGTGCTGGGTTAGAGTTATGCTCGATTTGACTGGTTATCAACATGCTTGTTTGATACTCTCTTGCAAGTATTGCATTACAAATACTCGCTGTGCAGTTTAAAATGGCTTCTTAAAAATGTTTATAAAATTGTAATTCAAACATCAGATTTTTAGGGAACCAATTCTGCAGCCAAATTGAAAACGAATGGATTTTAATGACAATTACTAGAATTGGAAAGGGAATAAATTCTCTAAAAACATTTGTGAGTGAAAATTGACTATCTAATAAGAAATGATTAATTATGGTTATAGTTGTAAACAGGACACGAGGCCATCCTTATTTTTAACAGAAGAACATTGCACTTTCTTGGACAATGATTGAATATGATTATACAGAAACACAATCTCTAAGGGGCATGACTGAACACTTACACACTTCAGAAAATAAGCCTTAGGGGATGCTCATTAACTTCACCTTCTTCCGAGCCACTGTCATTGTCTCCAATCTGGACATCTGCCACTCTCACACTGTCTTACGATCACCCTTGTACAGGAATTCTTTCTTGAAGGGATACATGGACACTGTAAGTGAACCTTCTATGGAAAACCCTAAGGTGTTGCTTCCCCAAGTGCATTTTAAGTTTGGTACTCTTTGTTATGAATGTATGAATAAACAACCCATCTCCAAAGATGTTTGAAAGTTCTCATTTATTATGAAAACCAAAACCAGAACTAAAACAAAATATAAATAGTGACAGTTTTGACAACTGATTCCAGATTACTACATCCTGTATAAATTCTACAAAATTTCAATGTGGGCACATATGAATTTGGTTATTAATTAAAAAATCTAATTTGACACTTATCTCTATGGGGAAAATGGGCATATAGCGGCACTAAAACATAGGGAAATCTTCATTTCATCTTTCAAGAAAGTGCTGCCCTCAGATGGGGGAGGATAAACCACTGCGTGAGTGAGCATGCGGTCTGCATCAATGCAACAGAAACGTTGAATTCAGGTGCAAAAGGTTTACAGGTGCAAGTAAAAAAACTGGTAGAAGTTCCTTCAAGCAAGATTCCCTCAATGCAGATTTGAAGGCATTGAGGGATGGGTATGCCAGCAGGACAACTGGCAAGTCAGGTTGTTCCAATCCCGGGTGGTTCTTGGGAAGAAAGAAGAGGCTTAGCATACACTGAGGCCTACAGTATGGGAATAGTGAAGCAGGAACTGTGTCCCTTGGTTGTGACAGTTGAGAGGTGAGTCATCGGTAAACACTGGCAGGAGATGTCTAACCAAAACAGGGTTTCTGACTTTGACATCATCAAAGTCATTTTGGGTAGCGACGTTTCTGTAGTAATGACCACTGGAGATGTTCGAGCATGGTTGTACGCTACTTGATTCTTCTGGGCGTCACCAATAACGAAGCGAGCCGGGGCTCCTTTGGCCTTGCTCAGCTTGTTGATATTCCGTGGTATGTGGATCCCATGTGAGGTTAGCTGCATATTCGACAGTTGGGTCGAATGAGGTGTATAAACAGCTTCCTTGACTTTCTGACTTGCTTCGATTCAATTCTGGAGAAAAATGCATGGTGCCATTTGCCTTTTTGGTATTGGTGTCGACATGGACATATTAAAAGCTAATTTTGAATCGAAAGGGCAATGGATGCCCAGGTATTTAGCAGACTTGACAACCTCCAAGACATGACCATGGATGGTATAGGAAGAAGGACAGACCCAGACAAGATTCCCCCCCCACCTCCACTCCCCATCTTGTTGGTGATTTGCACAACCTGACACTTTGTAGGGCATTGAAGCCGCATCAGCCATTTTGTTCCCATTCTTGAAGGGGCGTCCAAACCTTCTGTAGGTGGCCGCATCATCAGATGAAGAGATGTGTCTATATACAACGCTGTCGTCAGCGAATAACCTTGTTATTGAACTTGAGATGCAGTCTGGTAGATCCTTGATAAAGATCAAGAAAAGAATGGGACCAAGGACACTCCCTTGTGGAACACCAGATCGAACAGTGGTTTTGCTGCTGCTCTCCTGGCCATCAACAAGGACAGACTGCGTGCAAGAGTGGAGGAAGGAGGAAGTCAGATATCCATTCCAAGTCTTGCCTCTAATTGCCATAGTGCTGGGCCTTTTTCAAGTAGATGACGGTGCGAGACTTTGTCGAAGGCTTTCTCGTAATCTAGAAGGACCACATCTATTGCTGACTTGTGGTCTATTACCTTCGCAAGGTAATCCATCATGAGATGAGTGTGTTTCACATGATCTTTGCTTGCGAAAACAATGTGGCGTCTGACAGAATGGATTGGAATGGAGAGATGTTGAATCACAGCACAATGTATGATGTGTTCGAACAGCAGTTTAGTTACAGAGCACAGAAGTTAGTGAGATAGGTATGTAATGTCGCAGCGTCAGGAGCGGCTTCCCTTCTTGAACAAAGGAACAATGTGCTTTCTTCCACTGTGATGGCACTTTCCCCTGGTGATTGAAGCCTGAAAAAAGAAGTGTCGCGGCTGGACAATCTCCACGCAGTTGGGTTTCAGGAGCATCTAGGGGTATCCCGTCTGGCCCTGTGGCAGTGAAGGGTTTCAAGTTGTTTTAGGGGGAAAGCTTTGATTACACCATATTCTCACCTAATGTGTTTCCATAGAAGGGTAGTCCTGGTCATCTAGTTCAGGAAGAGGGAGCCGCGATCAATTGAGGAAGACAGTTGTAAATTGTCTGTTCAAGATGTATGGGCTTTAGCTTTTGGGTCGGAGTGTAGAAAACCGCCTTCTTCAGTGTGCCATATAGGCCACAATGACATTGTGGGCCTATATGGCAAATTCATGTTAAATGGATTTTCTGAGTTTACAGGGTAAATTAATAGCCTCTTGCATTGTCCTATTAAAATCAGTTATCAAATGTGTCCGCTACTTCTTTAAATTGTTATAAAAATATAATTAAACCAATTTGCATGAGGTCAAACAGCTGTCAATAAATGAATGAAATGGAAACCCCTCCTTCCTCGGTTCCCAAGTTAGTGTTTACAAATGCAACAAAAAATGATGCAATAATCAACCCTAATCTTCATGCATCCCGTATATATTTTTAAAATCTTCCATATTCTCATCTACCTGGGATTTCTAAAATTACAATGAATGTTCCAACACAACCACCTTCATTCACCTTTGAAAAGCGAAGGAAAAGAGTGGAATGATACAGGACTTTTAGGACCTATTATAATTTACTTGATCCTCATTTTTGTGTTGCAAACAGGGGGGGGGCACTAACTTTGGTTTGGGTAGGAAGTGCAACACAAAGCGCCAAACTTGGGGTGACTCTTTTTGGACGAATAGTCGGGGTTTTTGGAACTGATTTTTTAAAACAATTTTAAGGACTTGGGAGCTGAATTTGGGGCCAAATTTTGGTTTTGGGTGGTGGTTTAGGGATGTGCCGGCCACAAACGCCGACCGGGGGGCTTGAATTTTTGGCGAAAGTTGGGTCTTTGGAACTGATTTTTAAACAACAAAAATTGGAGCTGAATTTTGGCCCAAATTAGAGGTTTGGGAGCTGAAGAGAACTGGCAAAAAGTCCCAATTTTTTTTAGCAAACAACTTCCCAAATCTTCCTGTACTTCACATCTTTTTCCAGCCTGTACTTGAATGGATAAGTTACACACACTTATTTTTTCAAGGGGTTTTATTTTCCTGAATTTTTGCGAGTAAGAAGCGAAAGCACAAAAATGATTCATATGAGTTTAAAATATATTTTGCACCCTTCTGTGAAAAAAAAATACATCGGTCCTCGGACCGATTGTGTTGCCTGCCGTCGTTGGTTAGTGAATGATAGGCCTAACATGACATCTTGACTTGATATGTGCAATCTTTGACCGTATAAACAAATGAGGGTTTGCAAGTAAACTTCCATAATATAAACCAAGTTTGGTTCCAATTGAACTTCAACTTTTCATATGAGGTCAACTTTACATTCTTCAGAATATATTCAAATGACCTCACATAACCTTGACCTGGTACGTGAACTTTGACCTCACAAATGAGGATCCAATGTGCAGCTATGATTCAAGTTTGTCCATTCCAATGAACTTCAACTTTGCAAATAGGTTCAATTTTAAATTTTCAGCCTATTTTACAAACCTTGACTGCCACATGACCGTTGACCTTGGCAGTGAACCTTTGACCTCTTGGCAGTGACCTTTGACCTCATCAAAAGGGGGATGGTGCCATCATGTTGCACCTGTGACCCAAGTCTTGGTGTAAATCCATCACGATGAGGATATGACAGGCATTAAACCCTTTTTCAAACAGACATCAACAGTGGACAAAGTATCCCTAGGTGTCTTCCTGCCTTAGGCGGCGACACAAAAACTCTGTCACATTTTTCAAAAAAAAAAAAACCTGCAAAAATAAAGCTCAGACAATACCACAGTTACCTTTGATAGCCAATTCTGTGTCACCTGTGTGTGTATGTGGAGTCAATGGACTTACCTCAAGTAGTAGATGAGAATGTGAAAGTTTGCATTGATTACCACAAGGTTCTCAAAGAGGGGTATAAATTTTAATTCTAAACATGACGGGGGCGAATCACATGAAACCTATCTATGTAAGGACTGAACTTTGAGCAGAATGGCTAGAGGGCTTTTGATAGAGAAATTATTTCCAGCCGCTCTGTTTACAACTCTAAATTCAATTTCCTGGAGCAATAAAATCATGCTGTCTTGCATGCCGTTCATGCTGCATATTAATGCTATTTCCCCCTGGGAAGGGGGAGGCAAATTGACTAACCAAATGCTAGGTAATTTGGGTCTTGCGTATACATTTTGCAAATGGTCCTGTTACAACTTTTGTAGTTGCACCCTTTTCTGTACAGTAAATGGGCTGAGGTAATGCTGTTGTTCATCGCATTAGATGTACGACTTTACTTGAGTTCGGTCAGCTAAGTCACTACTCAAAAGTACAATTTGATTTGGCAAAACTCCTTTTGAGAAACCCTGGTATCATCACAGGCCACATTTGAATTGATACAAATTTACCCAACTTATTCTGCTATCATCTCCTAATACATTGGTATGCAAAAGCAACCATCACTGATATCAGAGTTCTATACTGAATCAATTGACTCCCATACTCCAAATAGGTCATTAAACTTTTGAGAAATAGATCAATACATGTAGATTTTTTATGTACATAAGACCTAAATCAAAAGCCAAAAGTTTATGCAACAATTGATTGTGAATCATTCAATTTTAATGTGGGTTATTTAGGTATGAAAAATTCTTCCTGTGAGTGCACAAAGGTCATAAGTGCATAGCTGCCATTTGTATTTTGTGTGCTGCCATGTAGAAAACGTCTGTGTGCTACCATGTAGAATAAATTTTCTTTCCTGATTCTTGGCTCTTGAAATGGTTCTCAGGCAACTGTGCTGCCTGAGAACATTTCAAGATCCACTGACCAAAGACTTAGCATAATAGAATGTTTATGAGATGTTCTGACAAATGGCAGCTATTGCCTTACAATTTCTTCCATAACCTGCCTATTTGTCATGATGAACTTATGGATTTTTTTGAGCCATCATCCCATGGTAAGAAAGGTGGTATGGCTAAAAAGAGCTACAGCTTGGTGGAAGCTGCTTTCTATTGGTTGTGAAATGATATAATGTATTAGCCAATCAGAAATGCTGTATGAAAGACCGGCAGACTCGAAGGGTTACTGGTAATAAATGATATCATATAAATTCAAAAATATTGCCTTGTTTGGCAGAATTTAAGTTGGGTAAATTTGTAATTTAATCAATGGCCTAACATTTGGCCATTTCTTTACTCCAATACAGAATTTATAGTGTTTAACAGAAAAAATTCAACACAAATTACTCCGAGTTATATAATAGGCTCATCATAATGCACAAATCATTCTACGTACATGTAATATGTCGGCCTATTCAGTTTGAAAGTGTTTTCCAATAAGTGAGTGTGTATATGATTACTTTACATTTTCATGTCAAGAGAAATTTCTTCAGTTTAGTAAGGTTACTCAATACTTGCACTTGCTTTCACTGAGAATAGTGGAGTAAATAGAAGAGTTAGATGAACGTTGATGAATGAGTTTGCCCCTAGAGCAATTAGGGATTGTCCTAAATTGGAGTTATTAAAAGACAGCTCAGAAGCTTAAAAATTGTTTTGAATAATTTTATATTTTGTTTTAATTTATATTGTCTTTAGTACTATTTATTTAAAATGCATATTAAGGTTTTTTAAACATTCACAAATGTTGGTGAAGCAACTTTATTCAGTACGACATTCTCAGTTTTGATACCAATTTCCTCGTCAATGGTCTCTTTTGCTGAAAAGGAGTCTTGCAAGAGACCTGCACGGGTAATTTGAAGACAAATTAGCTGCTTAAGCTGTCAATTTTAAAAAACAAATCAAAAAGTTCAGGAGTACAATCTGTCTGAAACATTTTCCCCTCAATTTGTGTCTCTGACACTTTTTAAAATGGGTGGCAGATCCTCGCCAAGAAATCACTTCACACCTCTGGACCTATAACCCCCAACGCAACTGCATAGTTCAACGCCAGTTTGACAATTAGCCAGCTGTTTCCCTGGGTATCAACATCATACCAGTAATATCACAGTACATCTTGCTGGTATAATTCCTCTTGCATGCAAATCACTGAACTTGGTCCGTGGTACATGAGGTATTGGCATACAATCACCACTGTTGTTAGTCACCTTACCTATCACGTTTCTTACGGGAGAACCTTGCCAAAAAATGAGGCAAAATAAAAAAAGAGTAATTATCTATCCAAATGCCACAATTTTTTATCGACTCCACAATAATTATTGCAGGTAGTAGTATCTACATGAATCCTATCAAAATTCTCAGTGCAAGCTATATTTGCTGCATTTTGCGTTTATTGACCTTTTGACTCCCGAAAACCATTTCCCCCCCCCCACCTACGATAACTCACTTTTTTGGTAATGTTGACACCTTTAACCTACCAAAATCAGTTGAAATCAGCTGCTTTAAAATTATTTTCACCGATTTGCTAAGAATATGTTTACTTTTGAGTTACTAGCTGGCGCTTAGCTTTGAAAGGCATTTAGCCCAATGCTGACCTTGTGTTACCTTGTGACAAATATTGCATTCAGTGCATCTTTGTCTACCTGTGATGTAACAGACAAGTGCAATATTGCATTTATCACATATTGCCTGGTTAGGTAGTGCAATATTCATTTATCACATATTGTCTGTTATGTAACATGTGCAATATTGCATCATTTGCATCCCAACACATACAGACTGTCCCAAAAAAACCTATCAATCAAAGATTAATTTTTTTGGCCAAAAATTTCAGTTCAACTGGATTTTACTGAGTCTTTTTATAAGTGTTCCAGCTTTCATGAGCTTTTAGTTGTGTAATTTGGGGGTCTGGTTCAGGAGTTATGGCTAATTATCTAACAGTTGAAAAACCTGTGGGCCATTTCCGCTATCCGGATATCAACAAAGTTCCAATTTGAAACATCACCTTCAAAGAACATCTTTATTAAAATGTAAAATAAAAAGTAGGTAAAATTGCTGCTCTTGTAATATAACATAATTTATAACTTTATATGTCCGCAATTGCTAATACATACATGTAGCATGAGAAATTCAATTCCAACACTCTTGTTGTCTCAGCCTTTACCTCAGGTTTTCAGCAAGGTAGAACCATAAAAACCCCCTTGTTGAAAGTAAACTATACCATTGAACACAACCTCCATTTCCTTTATTGCCTCTTTGTGAACCTGCTTTCTCATTATATTCCTCCTGGGAGCTTGGAGGCAGTGGGAATGGGTAAGGGTAAATTATCCGTCCACATAGAGCGTTGTACACCAATTTGTCCCTCAACAGACTTGTAGACTGTTGCATTATTTCACAGTCAAAATTTTCCCAAATTTCCATGAATTTCATGATTATTGTCCCCTGAGAGTGAGTCCTTCAATTTCACCCACACTAAAATTTGGTGCGTTCACTGAAAATAATATATTGATTAGTTCAATGCATGATAATACATTCAACTCTGATCTGTACAATATTCTTTTGTTTGAAAAGGGTTTAATCACACAATGATGCTACAAGCGCCTTACCCTTTTAGTTTCTTGACCCTTCATGTGAACTGGCCCAAGTGGTATTTTATCCTTTGTGTTCACCTGTACGATATCTCCACTTAGGGTCCATCAATTGGATGGTATAAAAGCCAGGATTTAGCTTAGATCTTATCTAATAAATACAGTCAAAATATCTGGCAAATGCATATTTTATATTTTTTTAATTTTTAGTTTGATTGTATAGTTTTTATTGGGACAGTACTTATTTCCTTTATTTAACAGGTGGGATATTTGCATTTGTTATATATTTGTCATTTGTCATGTACATGTACAGGTTGCAAAATTGCTCATTCATCACTCTTTGTCTACCTGTTATGTAACATGTAAAAATTTGCATTCATCACATATTTGTCTCTGTTATGCAACAGTGTCATTCATCACCTATTTGTCTCTGTTATGTAACAGGTGCACTGTACATTACATCACATATTGTCTGTTATGTAACAGGTGACATTTTTTCATTCATCACATATCTGTTATGGGTAACACTAACGATGCAATATTGCATCCATCACATATTTGTCTGTTATGTAGCAGGTGCATAATTTCATTCCTCCACATATTTGTTATTACCTGGGTGCAAGATTGCATTCATCACATATTGTTATTTTAACATGTACAATATTGCATTCATCAACATTTGTTATTTAACAGGTGCAATATTGCATCCATCACAATATTTGCCTGTTTATACAGGCGGGGAAGAGAATGCACAGTTCATTCATCGCATATTTGTCTATGTAACAGTGCAATAATGGCATTCATACATATTGTCTGTTATAATAACAGTGCAATTTGCCATTCATCACATATTTGTTATTTAACAGGTGCAATATTGCATTCCATCACATATTTGCCTGACAAGGTGCACGTGCATTCATCGCATATTTGTCTGTTATGTAACAGGAGCAATATTGCATTCATCACATAAGTTGTCCGTTCATATAACAGGTGCAATACTGCATCCATCACACATTTGTCTCTGTTATTTAACAAAAAATGCAATTTTCATTCATCAAATATTTGTTATGTTAACAGATACAATATTGTTCAGTCCCTCACATATTTGTTATGTAACCGGTGCGGGGTTGTGGGGTGTGCGGCTGTGGTCACCGTCGGGTGATTGTGTTTTATTTAACGCTTGCAAATTGCATGCATCAATATTTGCCTGAACAGGTGCAACAGTGCATTCATGCATATTTATAGTCATGTTATGTAACAGGTGCAATAATGCATTCATCACATATTTGCCTGTCATAGACCGGTGCAATACTGCATCCTCACACATTTTTCTCTGTTATGTACAATGCAATATTTCAATTCATCCATATTTGTTATGTAACAGGTGGGAATATTGCATTCAACGCAATATTTGCCTGTCATGTACACGTGATTTGCATAATCACATATTTGTCTGTTATGTACCAGGTGCAATAATGCATTCATCACATATTTGTCTCTTATGTAACAGGTGGCACTACTGCATTCATCCATAAAAATGTTAGTACAGGTGGCAATACTGCATTAATCACATATTTGCCTGTTATGTCACACAACAATGCTTTCATCACATTTGCTGGTTTAGTTACAGGTTCAATATTGCATTCATCACGTAATTGCATTGCCCTTTATGTAACAGGTACAATATTGCAATCAATACATATTTACCTGTTATTCACAGGTGCAATAAGGCATTCATGAAATTTTTGTCTTAAATACTGATTTTGCATTTTTTATTTTACCTGGCAAGTCATAAAGGAGAGAAATCTTTTGAACCATGGAGGCCCAATGGCATCCAGGCAGCCATGTTCCACTATTTTATGTGCCATCACCCAAATAAGAATATTTTGTTTTGAACTGAGTTTTCCCATTTCAATTTTTTTTGTATAAAACATTTGATTACATTATAAGTATAGCTTGACTATCTTACAATTTTATTTGGTCGAAACATAATGCCCAATATTAAAGTTGAATAAATAGTCTTTATTGTGATGCAAGCGTAAAGTCGCTCTTCCCGCAAGTCCTCATTTTAATGTGATAGAGGATCCCCTATGCTTGAACTCGGATTTTAATGACAGGAGGAGGATGTGGTATCCTCAATATAAACTTTCCAGACAATACTCACTATTTTTTATTCCTATTAAAATGTCTGGTAATTATTTACTTATGCCCTTTGTTTCGCATCAGATTCTCTTTTGGTAAACAAATTCTGTGCAACTCAGGGTACAAACGATCAGTCCAGTACACCCATTATTGACTCAGCTTCTCAATACAATTTCAGCTATCTCATAGGGATGATAATCTATGATGATAAATTTGTATGCATGGGTTAACCAGAGTTAGCCTTTATATTTACTCACCTTCCATGCATACATGGGAGAAATATTCTCCCTATGACATGGTCTTCAGTTTTACATCAAAAATTTCCTCAAAACAAGGAGGGGGATTACAGTGTAATAGGGCACAATCTGGACATAGAGTATTTTATACTTTTTTCATAACCAATTTATTATCTGCAAGATTTTTCTACAATATTTGGTCAGAGCAACATAATCATCGAAAAAAATATTTGGAACACTTGATGCATATATTGGAACATTGCCGTGTTTCACAATGAGATCGATTTTGGTAAGCATAGTTTCTTTAGAAAGCAGAGTTGTTCCCTTTTACCAATTCTTCCCCACTCCCATCATTCAATGTTGGTGGGCCTGGGGAAGCTGTGACAACATGACTCAGATCACATTGACTTGGGGAAGAGGGGTCCCTTTCCCTAAATGGGTCAAAGTGACCCAACAGTTTTTTCGAGGATTGTCCTGAGTCATTTCCAAAAAATCATCTATTTCACGTTTTAGCTTATATTTTAAAAACTAAGCAAGATATAGACACCAATTTTAAGGTAAAAGCAACATATCTCCATAAGATGCTCCACATGGGGGAGAATCTTTAATGAAAATAATAGCTTTAAGGGACTGTTCAAGTAATTATGTAAATGTGAGGCAGGTATGCATTATTATATATAAATACTACACAAATCTGAACTACACGCTCACTTGATGCATTTCCTTTTGATAGTCGTTAAACAAAGGTGGGGTCACAAATATTTTTACATAACTTTATATTCATTAGTACGCAATCGTCGAAGAACAACAGCTCAATACAAGTTTTAGGGACCGGTCACCAATAACCCCTGTGTTTGAATTCACTTGTGATTGTGCGTGGCGTGAGGCCTATACAAATTAAACGGTATAACAAACTGTACACTGGAAAATGTCTTGAATTGGAAAAAATCTCTTGAAGTAAATACCCATACAATGAGGAATTAACTTTGTTGCATCCTGAATTCAAGACCCTGAAAAAAATACTACAATGAATTCAAGACCCAAATCCAGATACCAAGAAAGTCAACAATGAATTCAAGATGATTCCATCAACTGTTTACCTTGGGTGAGGGCTGTAAATTTTCAAAGAGATTCCCTTTGGCCTCTGGGTGCACTCATTAATAGGCAGTCATTTGCAGCTTATAACAAATCCTTTGTAATATCATTGATTTGGTTTGGATCCTTGGATTGGATCTTGATTAAATTGCCTTGTTCCTTTTGTTACCAATGCCTAATTCCCTTTTCACAGTGAGGGCTTAAAAAATTTAGAATGATTTTTCCAATTCAAGACTTTTCAGTTTAACAGTGATATATGATACTGCGCCATTTCTGTTATTGGGGACATTTGGTATAGGGTACATTAATTTTTATACTTTCGTGCATTTTCAAAACATGGCACTTTAAAACAAAGCATACCCATAAGACCCATTTACAAGAAAATAGAGTCAAACCGGAAACGCCTGCTGCATATGATTTCGACAGGACATAGGACTAAATATTAATTGGCAGTGAATTGACATATCACAGTATTAAGGGTTTTGACCCGTCTAACCTCCCTGCATAATTATAATGTACCAATATACCTCTAATTAAGAAAACTATCCATCTAAATAAATTAAAAATATAATAAATAAAAATCCATCATGATCAATGTGACAAAAAATATGATAATAAACAGGGTAGCCACAACGTCCAGAAATATACTATACTTGGTTAACATTTGCGAGATTAAATGCGGTTAGAACATTTGCCGATATTCGAACACCAGGTTCTCTTCCTACTGTATTCAGCTACTGACTAAGTAGCTCATTTGCCAGGTTTTTCAGCGACAAGGTATACCAAATCATACGGGACCTTGATAATTATCCGGTCTAACTCGCATGAATGATCCATGTGGGACAATACTTGATGATACCGTTCCAATGCATGAGTTTTTGTACTCCAGTCACTTTTGAAGGTTAACCAAGGTGAGTATTTCAACCTCCAATCAATGCAAAATAATGTTCCTTAGACACCATTCCATTGGTGTTACTTTAATGAGACTTGGTGCACTCTGGCTGAGCCATTACCACTGATCATTAACAAGTTTATCCGCACTGGTGTTTTCCCCGCTAAGCTCCGGGAAGCTGCTGTGCCCCCTTGCAAAAAAGCTTCCCTAGACAAAGAGGTGCTCAAAAACAATCGCCCTGTGTCAAATATTAACTGCGTGTCTAAGTTCATGTAGAAAATAGTGAGTGCCCAGATAAAGATCTCTTTCTCAAATGACTTAAATGAGAAAGTTTCAGTCATCTTACAAAGAACGACACCAGCACTGAAACGGCACAGTCTGCGTTCAGAAAAAGACCGAATATCATCAATGCAATTCACAACAGTAAGGCAGTTTCTATTGTGCTGGTAGATCTTTCTGCAGCTTTTGATACTTGTTGATCATGCCATTCTTGTTGGCTAGGTTACGTGATACTTTCAAAATTCAAGGTACGGCCTTACAGTGGATTCGGGCTTACCTGCAGAACCGCTCTTGTCGTGTTCGCATTGGGATGCATTTCAAACAAGAATCATCTCCCTTTCGGTCTCCTCAGGGTTCTGTGGTCGGGCCTCTCTTTTCCATAATGTACACATACTGTTTCGCATCAATCATCCGGAAGCACATTATTGCTTCCCACATGTAATGCCTGATATGTACAGCTCTATTGACATTTGATCCTAAGATTGAATGGTGTGCCAAACAGTCTGTCAAAAGACTCTCCTCTTTGTATTGATGAAAATCAGTGAGTGGATGCGCTGGCAACAACTCAAATTGAATGATGACAAGACAGAAATTTTTCAATCGCATTTTTCATCCGATTAAAACAATCGCCTCAATAATATTACCATCAGGTCGGGACAAAGCGGTGGATTTTCCCCCGTCCTCGCATTAGAAACCTTGGTGTCGTGTTTTGATCAGACAATGTCCTATTACTTAACATGTAAAGGTCCATCTTTAGTCTGTTAACTTTCATCACCTTCGCAATATATACCGGATCCGCCGCTTTATCATATTTGAGAGTTGTCATCATGTCGTCCGTTCACGGGGGTCACTGATTTTATCCTCGCATTGAACTATGCCAATTCACTTTGTATGGAAGTCGGCCAGAGATCGGAGTAAACTTCAGATGTTGCAGAATAACAGCCAGCCTGGTGTTCAGATCTGAGAAGGACACCATCCACACCCCTCCTTAAAGCATCTCCATTGCTACCAATATGAGCGTGTTTGTCTTGTAAGCTTATCTTCTTACTTACCAGGGCATTTCCGACAAGTGCCATCTTACTTGTCGCGAATACCTCTCTTTGTTATTCCTGCAGGCCGGATTGCGTTCTGCAGATGACAAGACGCTCCTCACTGTTTCCCCTTCCCCGCACAAAAAGGACAGTGGGTGACAGGGCTTTCATCAATGCCGGCCCCTAGCCTATGGAAACTCTTTGCCTATCTCTGTTCGCCATCCAAGTCCACGTGTTACTTTTAAGAAAGCTCTAAAATTCATCTATTTCCTAAGAGTTGATTGTGTGCTTAAATGTTGTTTTTTTTTGTTTTGTTATTGGCCTCACATGATATTTAATTCTTCAGCTGGTTTTCTTTTTTTTTTTCATTTTATAGTTGAGTTAAGTACTTATCTCAAGTAATACAACAGTTATTGTAAAAAAAAGATGACCATGTTTAGGCTAAATAGTAATTAACTCTCTCTATTTTGTAAATAAGCGCTTTGAACTTGTTTTTGAAGCAGGCCTATATCAAATGTCAAAATGCCGTTTTGTCTTGTGAGGGTAGGTGGCCAGTCGTCCCTACTGACTATGCCACTTGGTGAGCGTACTTCAAACCTGACAACAAAGCAAATAAATCCCGTTAACCAAAAATCATTGCAGGTGTGTTTAGTGAGTTTACAGAACACGGTTTACAGTCCAAAAATCCCCTTTTCTTGACTTTCTCTTTCATTTAAAACATGTTTTCATTTACTATGGATGACATTTTACAGTGGTTTCATCATTAATGTCGATATCCGACTATAGTTAACGTTAGGGCAAATTTGACGCATTATCACCATCCGCAAAAGAAATACTTGTATACTATACTATACATTTAGTTTTCGAGTGTTAGCGTTCTACAACTTGTGTTTCTATGGTGGGTGAAAGCTTGTGTAACCTCGTGAATTCAATTACCTGTATAGCCTCGTACCTAAAGCACAGAGTCGGCAACAGCACTTGTCCAATTAATTGAATGACAACATGTCTCCGGTAAGTGAGAATTAGTGTAAAATCTTGCAATGTTGCTGGTATAACGTATTAGATCCATGTGTAACAAGTGGGGCCGACAAAAGTGACGTTAACTATTTGTTTTTACATTTCAACCTTAATTTACTAAAAGATAAATATTCAATGTTCTTTGATATATTTCCCCCCCCCACCGACCATTTGGCTTGCACTGATTCTTTTTTAAACTGATTTGTGTACTGGGCATTTCTTCTAAGTTGATAAATTCAAATGTGAAGCAAAGAGACAGATTTTTGGCTCTCCCCCAGCGTAGCCCCCATCCTCACACACTTTTGACAATTCCTCCGTTGCGTTTGCTTGTGATCTTTGTTTTTGTTGTTAGTTTTCTGTCTGAAAGTATGTTTGTTTTTTGGGATCGTCTGTTTTGTTGTTTTTTTTTCTCAGTCTGAAGCATGGAGGAAAATGTATAGCGATACGTAATATGAGCGCGCCTTCACACTCGTGCTCAGTGATCGCGATCGCTCGATCAAAACATGTGGCGGTATTATAAAAATGCTGCCTTTGTGTACATAGAGGTGTTAATACTGAATGCTCCCATACTGTATTTGTCGCAGTCAAAAGTCGCGGACAAAGCCGCGACCGAATGAGACCAAACTCAAAAGAATTATCCTACCACAGATGCAAAGTACCGGCTGTCAATGGTGAAGAATACAAGTATTTATTGGATACTTGTGTAGGAGATATTGATTACTTCACACTCTCCCTGGGTAGAGGGTAAAAATCCCCCGACAGCCGGGTTTCTTCTGGCATTCTACGGTAGTGCAGTGGTATAGGAACGGAGACCAAAGATCATCAATGTTGCGAGTCGTGTCATTTGGGACTTTTTTGTCTGTTATATACTAATTTTTTTTTAAGTTGCAAATCTTTCAGCATATTTTATTTGACGTATATTTGTCCATTTACTACTTTGGTGGTTTGGCATTCCGTGATAAATAGATAATATTTCAATAATAAAAATCAACATGCTGAACACGGTGTTTTTTCTGCTGTCATTTATTTTATTTTGAATCTTATTTAAAAAAACTCTTACTTTTTACCTCATAGCCGATACATTTCTATGTTTCCTTTATGATTTTGTAGAGAAAGCCTTTACGATATGAACGAATACTACGTAAAATTACTATTTTGGTTGGGTTCTATTTTGAGTGCTTATGTGTCGTGTATAATCTTCCACTGTATAATTATTGAACGGGTCCTTATTGCAAGTATTGCCAAAAGAGTTTATGGTGAGTGGACCCTATAATGTTTTTGCGCTGTAATTGTCCTGAAAATTTGGTTCTAATTTGTTTTAGTTTTTAATAAATAGTAAAATAACGTGGAATTTAAATGAATATTTTTGGCATTTGGGCCCTCAGGACAATCATCGAAAAAAATATTGGGAACACTTGATGCAATATATTGGAATCATTGCCGTGTGTCACAAATGAGATCGAATTTTGGGTAAGATCATCGTTCTCTTTAGAAAGCAAGGTTTCCCTTTTAACCAAATTTTTTTTTTTCCTCCCCACTCCCCATCATAATGTTGGTGGGCGGCTGGGGAAGCTGTTGACAACGATGACTCAGATCAACATTGAATTGGGGGAGAGGGGGTCACACCTTTTCCAAATTCGTGTCAAAGTGACCCAACTTTTTTTCTGTTTTTTCGAGGACTGTAGTCAGCTAAAGGCCAAGAATGACTATTAGCATCTGAATCAAGTCCAATAATTATATAACCCTAACCAACAAATCTCACAAAATCCACACACTGAGTGAGAAAAAAGTCCAGAAATAGCGATGACATCATCAACCAAGACTCATATGGGCACGAAACTCGGCTGGCCGGAGCAGCACACCGTGCGTAGCATGTATCCCGGGTCTGGGAACTGTTCCCGAAGGGCCCTGGGTTCGAGTCCCACCCAATGTTGCGACTTTTCTTGTCCCCTCTTCCCTCACTCAGTCCCTCCATTGTCTAGAACGAGTGGTGTTAGGGTTAAATTCTTGCGGCTTTCAAAGTGAAGGACTGCTCCTCTAGAAAAATTTACTGACAGGTAAAATGGTACGAAACTGTGAATAAACTGATACCAAGTCCCAAGGGTCAATAGAAAGCAAATCCAATCACACTGGTGAGGAATGGATACTAATTCTAATTCTAACTGCAGGACCCATCATCATTACTGCAGGCTGATTTCGCAAGGGAAAAGATACACAAGAATTGCTGGCAGGTCATTTAGCTGTGTTAATTACAGAAAAACCTGAAATTACACATTTGCACAAGAAACAGCAGAAAAAAATAAGAGCATCATTTTGCTGTAACCATCATCATTAAAACCATATTTGTGACAAAGCATTTTTGTTTCAACCAATTAACCAAATGACCTTTGACCTCTCGTTCCTGAAAAGCCTATGAAACCTAATTGCTCAAAGATCATTCTGAACTTGGTAAATTCTCTGAGAAACAGTTATTTAAATTTTTAAGCACTTTTTATAGCAATGGCCAAATATAACCTCATAGATGATTTGTGCTCCCTTATTCTGATACTACACATGAATGTTTCATTGCTCAGCAGGACCGCTGGTAATTCCATCCTATTTTATGTACAAAGAAGGTCGTCTCTGACAATGTCTTCAAATGATCCCAGATGACCTCTTACCTACCAATCATCTCAGATCACCCCAAAAACTAAAGTTAACACCATATGGGCTCATTCTAGCAACTTTTACATGCTCTCTATTTTTTGTGGATGAATGCCTCCAGGACCCTGATGCCCATTTATATACTTCTCTCCCATGAATACCCTTATGACCCACTCCTTTAATACCCCTAACACTCCCCGGGGCTTTCCCCCTAAAATGTCCGAGAGCCATTCATAACTTAGTTGATGCGCGTACCATCACTCTTTTGTAACATAAATTACGCCCTACAACGCGGGTCATTGATATCTCACAATGGCCATCCGCTTGTGATTTCATAGCTCTCATCAATGACTCGCTTTTGTAACGTTTCAAGACTACAGATTCAAATTTGACTAAATATGGCCCTGAACCGGATATATTTTTTTTCTGATAGAGCCAGCGTAAACTGAAAATGGCGAGAGCCATAATGTTGATGAAATGCAAAACAACAAGTGCAGTTGCTGTAACAACACTCCTACTATTATCATACCAAGGTAACCATGCGTAGCTATGGGTAACAGAACAGTATACAAATTACAACACCCCTGAATGGATGAAAATTCATTGCGAAATTACATTCGAACCCGGGCCTCAAACTCGCCTTGCCCAGCTTACCGTTACGCGAGTCATCATCTCAATCCAGAGATCTCAATCCTACAATTGTCATCGGCGCTCTTTGTTCTTCTAACGTCGCATTCATAATTTTCTTGATTCTAACGCGGACAATCATTACGTATTATATTGACGCTTTTGAAGTAGAGCCAGAAGGGTGGGCCGGAGGGGTGCTTTAATGCTGTGAACGGCCCATGCATGCATGTCCACCAATGCCCACGGTTCAGCGTAGCACCCACCGCCTTCGCTGTACTGCCACAACGGCTTGCATGCAATGCCGAAGATGATTTTGAAAACCTAAAATTTTAAAAGGTAACACCACTTAACACAGTATGCAGTGGCGCGAATGCATGCCCTGGGCTGGGCCCTAGACGTTACAAAAAGATGAAGTGTACACCTCAACTCATTCAGTTTTTAATTTAATAATACTATTTAAAACAAAAACCAAAATTCAATATTAGAATGCACCACACCCTCGGCCGCGCACACTCCAAATAATTCCTGGACTATAGTCTGGCACTGACAGTATTAACGGCGACGCCATGTATTATGGCATGAATGGGCGTGACGAGCTAGGGATTCCCCAAATCATATTAACCCATGGTATGCATGACCTCTCTGACGTACAAACGTACTACTAGTGTATTCAAAATCTCGATCAGTATTTGCCCTAAGTTAAAATTATAAGAGGCCCTCTTGAACAGAATATAAGTTGGATCCGAAAGGCTCGAAAGGAAAAATCATGCGAGTGCACGAGTGAACCAGGGCAGGGTTGAGACTAGTGAGGGACGTCATGGACGTATTATTGTTGACAGACGTGGTTGGTTTAAATCATGGAAAGTTGACCTTAGGCTGGCTAGGTTTCCATATAAATTTATGTTCAAAGTAGTCTAATGTATAAATAATGGTGGTGTATTTTTTTGCCTGAACACGCGCGGCAATAACGGTTATTTATGATTAGGCCTAAAAAAAAAGTTCCACAATAAAAAAAACACAATATCAACACGACGACATCAAGATCAGGATCATGATCGACATTAACGTCATTGCCCGCAGCCAAATCACCATTTAAACTGAAGTGAAGCCAAATTCCGCTGTACGCAGAAGACGAATTTGCTTATGATATACTCGTGTGGCCAGAATGAATTTTGTAATAATTCCATGAATCTGACATGCTATCGATCGAGACAATCATTCATGCATGGTACCATCGTAGTGACCATGGTCATGGCTGAGACAGTGTGAGTCTGGACGTCACGTCAATCACAAAATGCACAGCGTCATCTTACACATGTGAAAAATAATTCAGAGACTTGGTTATCTGCGACAGCAATATAGTTTTCAGAACTAACAATTATGATATAAACATCCAGCAAATTCCACGATGAAAACACAGTAGAACAACTTTATTCAATTTTTCATCAAAATCCCGCGGTAAACTTATATGAGTGGTGCCCATAACAAGAATAACAAATCTGCTGTTGATTTGCATAAAACTGGCGGATTGTATTCAAAGCTGCGCTTGTGATTGTTCAAATGTTGTTGTCAAGCGTCTGATGTATGGGGAAATACCTGTACTCGAGAAGATCTTCCATTTTTGTAGTAGGTGGCTATATTTGCAAACAATACTGATGCATTGAAAACTGAATTGTAGGGGAATTTCTGGCACAAAATCCTTAGAAAAAATACAGTTTGAGTACAGTTACAGTATGAATGAGGTTTAAAAACCTTGCAGCTAATGGTTTGGGGTGATTGTTTTGGATGTCGGTATTGTTTGGTTCTCGGAATTTAGGGGGGGGGGGGGGGGGGAGGGGTGCTGACGCCCCCCTCGGGAAAAGTCCTGATACCAAAACAATTACCTCCGATCCAAAACAATCAACCCAAACATTAGCTGCCGAGGTTTTAACCTCTTAAAAGAGGTCAAACATCAAGGTCTCCTGACGGACAAGAGCAATTAGAGTCATTTGTTGTTTTCAATGATGTTAATGCAACTCATGAAAATAGGTCAAATTGCTAATTATGCAAATTAGGTACCGGTACTTAGAATGCATATACTGTTGCTAATCGAAATCCGTTCAAGAATCTGTAGCCTCACACCCTTCCACCAAGTTTCAGCCCTGTAACACACAGATCTCCAGATATTTTGAGCACAAGAAAAGCTCCACAATGCCGCACAGGATCGTGCTGCCATACGGCCTTTCCTATCGGATGACCTAAAAACCCAATGGCCTAAATAGACTTTTATAGTCAAATTTTGACAAGTCTCTCTTGGAAACCAGCTCCTCCCAACACATGGAGAGGAGAGGAGATATATGCCCCAAGACTCCATCGCATTGTTCAGATTGTCCCAATGAAGCCAATTTACAGAACATCAATGGATCCACTGCAGTACTTTTAAAAAGGGTTCTCAGACATACATCTGTCTGCAGTTCAATATACCCTACTACGAATAAATATCAAAGGTGCCCAGATCTCTGGGTCAGTGGACTGCCTTTGATTTTCTAACTAATACTTGACATTTCAAAGATGTTTTGAGAAGATTTTCATTGAAGACAAAACACATAAAGTTTGTACAGTTTCAGTGGCCTCTCTATCACTTTTTTCCAATGGATTTCACATATGGAAAAAAAAATATTGAGTTTAAACTTACATGTACCTCAGATGTAAACCAGAGCATCAATGTGCCGTAGCCTATAATATGATGTCATTCAAAGACAACAACAAAATCTTTTAACTGACAAGTAGGATATTTTTTTAGGATACAACTTTCCTCTCAAATTGCACAGAATCTATTGTAGACCACCTACCAAGAACGTTCCGAAGGTTTATTGGACAACAGTACAAAAGAAAACAGCAAACCTTGTTTTGACTTGCTATTCTACATAAATATGTCTCTAGAACTCCGTACTTTGGACTTTCTCTGGTCTGAATTGACAGAATTACTAATCATCATATTATTCCATAAAACGGTGATTCCGGCTTATCCACAATCAGGGTGTTATCTAATACATTGGAAGCATTCCAAAAATATGCAAAAACTTGGGTTTTCGAAAAACTTGGTGGGGCGCTTCTTTCTGGAAATCTCATGTCTCTTTAAAGTACTTTATATATTATTTACAATATAAAATTGCACATGACTACAATTTTGTTTTTATGATTAATCAACCCGGGAAAGGGTGCTCACTTTTATTAAATACCAGTAACGTGAAAGATGCCACCAATACTTGCATGACAGGTCCCCTTAAGAATGGGATTTTTTGGGAATCCCATGGCTGTCAGCACAGGACATTATTGAGGTGAACGTCCCAAAACTGTTGCATTGTGGGATGAACTCAATACCCCCTCTGAGATAGCAGGGTGTTTGTAAGGCCACTTTATGACTGGTTGGAGTGATAGAATTTGGGGCTGTTTTCAAGTAACACAAGTGCGAGGTTAAAGGGAACCAAACACATTTGCTTATTGCCATCATTAAAGACACTATCAGTGATTTATCCTAAAGAGTCAAAATCTTTGAAATTTGCATGAATGAGCTTAAAGTGAAGAATAAGCCTGTCGAATTCTCATATGTTCCTTTTCCAACTGAAGAATTGACGAAAATGAAGAAACGGCAGTTTTCAATGATACAAATCTCCATCAATTAACGTGTATAGTAATGTCCTAACGGACACCGAATGGACTAAAACAGGTGCCGATTTTGTCCATGTTAGGTTCTTTTGGTCGGACATTTGCAGGGTATGTTACGTACCTATACTTGTTACAGCCATGCAAAATCTTATTTTTTTCATCGAAGATGTATAAAGTCGGAGTGGATAACAGCACAACTTACAATTTAACTCTAGATATGTTCAGCACGCAAATGATTGGCAGAATTTCACAGTCATGCACAGAGTTAGGTGGTTGTCTCATGTGCAGTCACAAGTCCTCTGGTCCAATTATTTTAAGAATTAAGGACATGGTATAGATACCTACTAGGAAATTCGATACATGAGTATGGTTAATGCCCGAAATATAATCTCTCTTATACGAGATGGGTGTTTCCTACTTTCCTACGATCTCAGTAGTCACACTATACATAGTATAACATCCTTTGCTAATGTGATGGTTGTCTTTTTAAAGCTTTTTGTTTTGATTTTTTTTTTTTTTTTTTTTTTTTTTTTTAAAATTCAAACTTTTCAATGAGTGGAGGACATGTGAGTATTCAAGGAAGATGCTTGATTTTATTCAAACAATGCATGCTATAGAACAGAAAATAAATAAAGCCCAACACCATAGTTTTGATCATGTTTCTACCACTCATATGAATACATTTTCCTCTAAATGATTGATTCCATCCACAAAGTATGGGGGTCAGATTTACTGCTGACGTAGGCCCTACTATTAATTTTAATCTTTTGTATTTTTCCTGTGACAATTCAAAATCCTGTTAACCTTGTTATCTTTTAATTCTGTTAACACTTCAAAGATTACCATGCCAGGACAAATGTTGGGTTTTTGACCTAACTAACATTTACACAATGCAATACACTTTTTCCAGATCAAGTGTAAAACAAGAAGAGTCCTTTAAAAAGGACAATCTGTGCCCTAATGAATTTACTTCTGACGTAAATTAAAGGCTTGTATATTATTTGGTGCATATCTGAACACTTTGCAATAGGTGACAATTGTTTTTGCACCCCCTCTACATTGCTTTAATTTCCCTAAAAATTATCTTTTTTTAATTAGGCAATCAGTTCTTTTTTGTTCTGAATTTATATATCCTGTATTTTTTTTAATGTACCTCCTGCACTTGTTTTACTAGTACTTTTTAACTATTTAAAGGGACACGTTTAAAGTTTAAGAAAAAGGCATTCCCATTTTTTACGCTGTGTTTTTGGCATCTTTATAATGCAATACCAAAAGTAGTTATTCACACCTGAAATGAATAAATCAAACATGTCATTTTTATGCACTGTCAAGTGTCAATCCCGGGCCTGTGGTCCCGGGACATAGCAGGGTATATGCCGGGACATAGCCAGGGCATGTACAAAAAAAGTTTTGGCCCCGTAAGCCGGCTGTTAGCCGGGACTTGGCCGGGCATGTACGTTAGCTTTCTCCTGCCCTGTCGGGACAATCATTGATGATAGCTGGGACTTAAGCGGGGAGGTACAAAAAACTACGAAAGTGAAGCACATATTCCGCTGTATCATGCAGAAGACGAATTTGCTTATGATGTTATCGTGTTGCCAGAATGAATTTTGTAATATATTCATGATAGCTGACATGTTATCGTCGAGGCATTCATTCCATGCATAATTGGTACCATCATGAACCATGGTCCTGACATGGCTGACCGTGTAGTCTTTGCACGGTCACGTCGCTCACAAATGCCAGCCGTCATCTTACACGTGGAAAAATAAGCCAGATATGGATTATCTGGACAGCAAACATATCGTTTTCCAGACTAACTATATGTATTATGATAGTAACCATCCAGCAAATCACGATGGACAGTAGAACAACTTTTATTACTTGTCAATTTTCCTTAAAAATCCGGGTACCGTATCTAGCGTGCCCCTTAACAATAATAACCACTCCTGCTGTTATTGCATAAAACTGCGGATTGTATTCAAGCTTGGCTGTGCTTGGGTCAAATGTTTGTTTGTTCAACCGTATGACGTATTGGAAATACCTGGTCCTTCGAGAAGATCTTCCATTTTGTAGTAGGTGCGAATATGTTTCAAAAAAAAAAAAGAATGATGCATTGGAAACTGAATTGTAGGGGAATTTCTGGCAGAAAATCCTTTTTAGAAAAAAATACAAGTTGGAGTACAGTTACAGTATGAATGAGGTTAAAACCTTGCAACTAATGTTATGGGGGGCTTGTGTTGGAGCGTCGGTATTGTTTTGGTCGAGGGAATTTCCCTCACCCCCCTCGGAAAATTCTCGAACCAAAACAATCCCCCGATCCAAAACAATCACCCAAAACATTAGCTCGCGGTTTTTAACCTCTAATTCTATATATGATACTTACTTTGGTTGTGCGGCAGAACTTCAAAACCGATGGACCGTCCAGACCTTGTGGGAATACATGGTATACATCTATGCCTACAACCATCAACCCTTTCTGTAAGTCAAAGAAAAAAAAAATGACTCAAAGTTTAGCACACTGATCATTTTACCCTAATATGTAGCCTGTTCTGCGATACACAAGATATGGGTCTTAAGTGCAACAAGAGATTTCACTAACAGGTGTCCCTAAAAATGTAAAATTCTGATTTCTTGCACTGTTGTAAAGCCTTTTCTATCAAAAATATCCATCCCCATCTAAAAGGATTAAATAAACTGAGAATTATTTTCTTTGGTATCAGATATTTTGGAATTTTCTCATTTCCTATAGAGCAAATAGGAATCAGCCTATGTTTTTATATTGAATATAAGCATATACAATTCCTTTTGTTTCACTTTTAAGAGTAATGCAATTTTGGTACCAAATAATAGCTAAGAACATCCTCTGAGTGTGCTAAGCATATGAATCACAACATATGGCACCTTAACATGGATGCCTCAAATTTTCATTGTACCTTCAAGAATTTCATAAAAAAATCTACATGTACTACATATTCAATGCGTCCATATGTTATGCAAAATTTAGATGCCAAGCTTTTCTACAATGCAGTGTGATGAAGCAGAAAGTGCACTTCCAATGACGATTTCCAGAATTGAATAGTTTGCTCACCTATGAAAGCATGTATCAGGTGGGTTTTTAAATTCCTTCTTTGGCAACAAGATATTGTAAGCCACTTAAACCAAGTTTATCTAGTCTCTCCACTACAATGGGAGGGGGCTGTGCTGGCTCGCTCGCGCTCTCTCACCTCACTCACTCACTCACTCACCACACACTCACCCACACACAAAAACCCACAAACCATTTTTTATAGCTCATGATATAGAATGCTCAATTGTAGACGATTAAAATTGCAGACAGTATATTTCTGTCCCTTCTTTTGTATTGGTGTTACCTTTAAAAAAAAATACAAATAAATACAGCTTTCCTGGGCACAACGTCTTCTGCCGTTGTGGTTTACAAATAAATATTGAAGGTCACATAGGGTTTGTAGAGGTCAATCGCTGTACACCCCAGGTAAATCTTGGGCCAGTCATTCTTCTGACCAAGATTAAGGTGGTAGCATAATGCCGTCAAAGCGAATGTGTTTCTGTAAGTGCAGTCTTAAACCTTTGTACCACCACTGGAAACGTACACACATGGAAACGTGCACACTGAAGATAAACACACATACCTACTCTCCTGGACTGATTGAGCAAATATCTCACACCTACGCAGGCGAGTTACTCCTCTCAATTTTAGACTTCCATTCCTCACGCTTTGTTAACTGGGAGCTAGGAGTGAATACAGGGTCGAGTCAAAAAGATTTACCACTCATTCTTTTTCAGAAAAATTTTTCTTTAAATATTTAACAATTAAATTTTTTTTTATACATATGCCACACCATAGCTCATTATATCCTAATCATTGGTAAAAAATCTAACGTTTACCTTTTCGCATAATTGCAGATATGATATTTAACAGAAAGCCGCCAAAATCATATTGACCATAGAGGATTTACCTCGATTTTCAGAAAAATCTTGAAAATATTTAAACAGTTAGAAATTTTTGTTTTTTTTTTTATACATATGAAACAATAGCTCATTATACCCACGATCATTGTAAAACAAAAAAAATCTAACGTTTACCTTTTCACATATTCAGTATGTAAATTAACGGAAGAACGCCAAATCCACTTGTCCATGGTTTGTACAAATTCTTCACTTTCACAGCAGCAAAAGCCATTGCGTGTACTGTTTCAAAGTTTTTTTAAAAGCTTTTTAGTAAAGCATTACTTTTGTATTTTTGGTCTAAGTAACCATTACCTAATCTGTAACAACTTGTTTGATAATATTTCTTAACAATAGTCAATGGCAGTAGTGTAACAGGGCAGGGGGCTGGGAACGCATTGTCCCCCTGCCCATGGGCCTGACCCAAGGAAATAAGATTAAGCTAGCGGAATCAGGAAGTAGGAAAAGTACAACAGAAAGGGAGTTGGAATAAAAGCAAGGAGAGGACTGAGATGCAAAGGGAAAGCAAGATGGACGTTGAATGTGTGTAATGTTCAATATTGATTCCCCCCCACAGACCCCTCCCCATCAGGTTATGAAGGAGTCAGTGGAAAAATGTGGGTCAACCTGCTGTATTGCACAGGATTGCACATATCTTGAAGTAATGCTTCAGAATTTGGGTGCAAGATTCCATATTTGTTATTGATTTCCGAATAGGAAATAGTTAACATTTTTCTTGTGAAGGTGTTAACACAAAGGTATCAAAAGCAAGCCAAGAATGTCATGACATACTTGTGTAGACTCATCGAAAGTCTCTTTGGTCCATATCCACAAAGTGAATTCCCTGACAGAGTGAACAAAAAATGGGTACCTCTCTTAGTGTAAGCATAACTTCACAATGCAAAGTTCAAAAATAACATTCCTCTAGTAGGTGAAATAATCTAGTTTTATATGTTACTCCTGTATCTTTTGGTAGGTTTGCACTGCTGTAGGAACATTCAACAAACGAGTGTAAAGCTTTTTGGACTCACCTGTTCACACATTTATTACTGATGTAGTAATTTTCTAACCAATTTAGATTATTTTTTATTTTAAGAACTCACCCAGAGGACGTTAATTGTTTTCCACAAGGCATTCTTCCACTACCATTTTTTTTGCATTGGTTGTCAGCATGAACAGACTCATCCCAATCTTGCAATTTAGTAACCTTTTGTCACTATAATTCATTGAAAACCAGTGCAACAAATTTATTGAAGAACTGCATTGTAGGAAGAACCCTGTACCTCCTCTTGACTTACCATGGAATTGTCGAGATGCCAGAGCTCTCCACCCAACTTGCAGTTGATCTGAAGGGCGATCTTCTGGGTCACACTGCGTGCTTCGCTGCTGAGGCAATGTCTTGGTAATTTATCACCTATGCATTGATATGTGCAACAAAGAGAAACATAAACTCCTGAATTTGAAGGTACATTTTTCTGATGTAACACTTAATGGGTTTCGTTCTATTCTCTCTTCAAATTTTCAACCGATTCTGATGGTGTGTTTTTTGTGCAATAGCAACTGTTTGGTATCACAGTGCCTCATACGCCTCAGCACAGTATTTTGTTGTTTTAACAGACAGTAATTTCAATACTGCCCGGCCTGTATTTTAAAAGGTAGTGCTCTCCTAAACGCTCTCCAATGTCAAATTAAAGATTGAAGATTCAGGGAAGAAATTATTAAAAACACTGAATATAGGCATTTCCCATTCCCTGAGAAGAGGAATCCCAAATTTACCTTTAAATTTTTTAGCACCCCTAAGATGAAATGGTCTCGCCCAGTGACCCCAGGTCACACCCTGTCGCCCATAGCTCTTCCTTAATTCCGTTTTGGCTCACGCCCACACGGAACTCGCGTACATATCATGCTGTGGGGCGGGCTGGAAGTGGGAAGTCAACATTGGAAGGAAAATCAGGCTTCATTTAGATGATTTATCAACCAAAGTGGTTTGAATAATCTTACACTGAAACTGATGTCCTTTACACAATGTTGACTGAAATATATCACAGGCAATATTCCTACTCACGGTGTAACCCAGAGTTAGGACTCCATGGGTGACTCTTAGCTCTACTCCAAGGGTTAACCCTTGATGCACTACATTGATCAGTACCTAGAACTAAATACTTACGTGAAGTATAACGAACCACCTGGATGGATATCAGCTATGTTTACTTAGCAAGTACCCTCCTATAGTGTACTCTGCAGTTGCCTGCTAGTGACTGACAGGTACCCATGTAAGCCACCTGTAGTGGAGTATCTCTGCACTCTACTCACAGAGTACTTCACAGGTTCCCCTACCACTGCCTATAGGCATCATTGGACCATGAGGGGCGCCAAACATTACATTGTTGTTTACGACTTTTTCTGATCATTTTCCAAGCTTAGTAACATCTATATTTGAGTTGAGGATCACCAAAAACCACCCTATAAAATGACATTTTGGTAAACACATAATAACCTATGTGACCAAATGTTAAATATGGCAAATTACTAAAATATCACACAAAGCTTCAAAGCTCATTTGGGCAGGGAGTACTCGGTGCAGTTACTCCCGCATGGTGTGACCTGTGTTAAGCTACTGCTGTTGTAAACCTAGGTGGATGGTTACCCCAACTTTGCGGCCGGCGATGTGGTACCCATTCTGGTGGGTCCTCCGCGGCTACTTAATAGTCACTTCACAGTACTCCCATGAAGAAATTGGTTTTGTTTTTTTTTTTTTTTTTTTTAAATGAAATATTTTCAATAACCCAGATAACTCACTCAGTTCGGAGGTGGAGCATGTTATTTCAGTAACAGTCAACAGAAATGCAGAGCCAAGCGAGACTGCAACTAACATAAGAAACATATGTTAATGGCCTAAAGCATTAACATAAAAATCGGGGACATAGATGCTCACCTGACAAACGGAATACTCCTGGGCGAGCGTCATAGTCGGCACGGGATTGGAGACTTTAGTATATTGTAGTTTGAAAATTTATTGTTGTTTGCTGCAGGAGTGCCTCGCAACGTTCTTGGGGGAGTTTGTACGTTTCTGTAGTACACCGACGGAAACATTGTGGGAGCCCTCAGACATAGCTTCGCAATTCGGCATGCTGATTCGCGGTGATAAGCCCAGGACGACGTGATGTAACGGACAGAATGGGCTCGAGCTTGGGAAGCTCACTTATCAACGCTTGGAATCATGTAATAACACGCCTAATCCATCTAAGCATGCCGCTTTCGACGCGGACCCGTTGGGGGAAGCTTTTGTAAGAAATAACGAGTCGTTCGAGCCCCTGATCGAACTAGTTTTAACGTTGTATAGTACTCAAGGGCCCGAACGGACACCACAGGCGATCTTTCCGCACCGAAGAGTGACATGCATTCTGGGTAAAGATAATTGTTGTGTGTCGGAATGAGATGCCCGTTCTTTGCCAGAAAATTCGGCCTTAAGAACAATTTGCCCCTGTCCGAGAGAATTCTGACGCTGACATCTAGATATTCTTAATCTCCGAGCATCGTCTCCCATAGGCGAGAGCGACCAGGAAAGCCGTCTTAATGGTGACATGTGTTAGTGACGCCTCAGCCCATTGGTGCGAACGGGGGCTTCACTAATAGTCAAGACAGTATTAGGGTCCCAGGGTGGGACAGTCTTTTCCTGGCCGGAGTTCGTGTATTGAGTAAACATCCCCCTCTAGAAGGAGACGGACCGACCATCGTCATTAATGGTTGATCCGTCGTCGAAAACTCTATGGATCGCTAGATAGCGACTTGTCGGAGACCCTCTCGTCGCTCACAACCAGCGGAATAGGGTCCAAGACGCTTAGAGTAAGCGTCCATCGTGGACTTGTTTTCCTGCTGATAGAGCGAGGCCAGCCCTCTGCAAAAAGCCAGAATCTCAGCATCGCGCTGCCGGATACTGGCCACGCAGTCCAACGCTAGTGCTCCAGCGACAACGGCGCTCCCCCCCCCCGTCCGGAGGGATACTAGGTCCCGGACGGTCGTACGACGCAGCGGCCAGAGGCCTGCCAAGCGATCACCATTGGAACGCTAACCAAAGTGTTTCGGCCAAAGGGAGCGATAAGGAATACACTAGCACGCCTCCGCCAATTTTCGAGTACTACATCGATGTAGAATCGGAATTGGTGGGAATGCATAGGCCGTGTACCCGTCCGTCCTATCGCCAGATCATGAACTGCGTACGCCGCCGGTTCGTGCGTCCTGGTGCAGTACAAGGGAGCTTGGTGGACTCAGGTTCGAGGGCGAACAGGTCCGATCTGAGGAACTAAGAGTCTCTCGAAGATCTCCCGCACTACATCTCGGTTCAGTATTCCATTCCTAGTCCGTCATCCGGCCGCGGGACAGAATCGTCTGCAAGACATTGACCGGCCCCTGGAATGTGTACACGCGGACATCGTGAATGGCCCGGTCCGACACCACGCTGATGATACGCATGGCATCGAGACACAGGGACCGGGCGGGACCGAGCCCCCTCCCTGCTTGGTTGATGTAGGCCACCACGGTGGAGTTTTCCGTCTGTACCGAGGCACTGGATTTGTCACCATCGCCTCGAAGTGGAGGCAAGAGTTTCTTCTACTCCCCTGCCCACAGTTCGAGGCGACTGACATGGGCTGAGCCTCTGTCCGGGACCGCACGTCCCGAGGTACTGAGGTCTAGGGTGAACCCCCCCACCCTACTTCGACGCGTCCTTACAATGAATAACAATATCGACCGGGGGAGGGCACGGGGAAGAAATTCCCCGAATTAGGTTGGGGCGGTGAGACCACCATGCCAGGTGTTCCCTGATCCCGGCGTTGATGGGGATCAGACTGGAGTCTGGGTGTCTTGATCGGCCTGAGTGTCGTCCGAGGTGCTTTGAAAGCAGCCTCATATGGGAAGCACATACGGGAGCAAGTTCACGAGACTGGCCATCAAGCACCACTAAGGCGAAGCCAGTCTCGAGCGGGGTCCTGCGTAAGCAGCGCCAGGGATGTCGCAGTTTGAACTACGACATCCACCCGCTCCAATGCCCGTCGGTTCCGCAATGCCCGGAAGCAGTTGGCAGCCGAGACCCCGATACCTCATGTTTTGAGAGGGGGGTAAGGCTCGTTTTGTCGAAGTTGACAATTAAGCCCAACCTCTGCACAACCTGATGGTACACTGACCATCTGCGTTCGTCACCTGGGGGCGACGGTCCGTAATTAGCCAGTCGTCCAGGTACACTGCAAGGTTTGAACTCCCCGAGCCTGAGGGAGGCGCCCACTTCCCGGGTCCCATCGTGAAGACCCTGGAGAGGTGGATAGTCCGAAGGGAGACACGTCCACTCATACGACTGGCCCTCGGTTTGGAATCTAAGCCAGCGACGGTCTGTTTTTTGCGACTGGAACGTGTACGTAGGCGTCCTTCAGCTCAAAGAAGACGCCCAGCTCCCTTCAAAGGACAGCGCAGGATTGACGCGAGAGTTTCAATCCTGAACTTCTTCGGCCTGATAAACTGATTCAACGGCTTCAGGTTCATGATTGGGCGCACAATCCCGGTCTTCTTGGGGCCAAGAAGAACGATCGACCAAAACCCCTCGGTGAAGGGGGGGTCGACCGGCGAAATTGGCACCTTGCCAGGAGGCCGACCTCGCCAGAAGAAGCTGGTTCTTTGGCTCCCCCAGAAGCGGGTAGGTCTCGGCGATGGAAGTCGCTGGGGGTGTCGCGGTGAACTCTATTCGATACCCCCGCTCCACCACACTCAGCACCCAAGGTGTGGGAGAGATGGCCTGGCCATCCCGCCCAAAAGAACTTAAGCGGGACCGCCACCGGAGGTGGTAAGGCTTCCTCCCGAAGGAGATACCCCGCGGCCCCCGTGCCCTCAGGACGAATGGCTTCTTCCCCTTCCCAGGCGACTTGCTTTTGGGAGGGGGAAGCCTTCGGCTTGGCCCCGGACTTCTGAGAAGAAGTAACCGGGGCTGCGGGCTTCTTGGGTTACTGAGACGGTGTCGACTTTGCCTGTTTGGCGGCACGACCGGACAAGAGGAGCGGTAGCGGCTTCTTCTTCCCTAGCCGAAAATCTCCCGGAGGAGATCTTCGTCTGAGCCTCTGAGCGCCTGCTCCGATAACACGCGTTCCGCTGAGGCAAGCAGTGGGTCACCCGTAACCTCCGAAGAGGACGTCCGGCGACTCGGGCTTGGTCTTGAAGAGTTCCGATGCAAGATCAGAACTCAAGGGTACGCAGAGTAAAGCAAAGAGCGTTCTCATCTCCAGCGTCGCAGGGAGCTGAGGCGACGCGCCAGTGACATGAGCCATTCCCGTTTGCCGAGTCACTATCGAGGCTAGGACAGTCAAGCATCGGAGGCTCCGAGGAGAAATCTCCAACCTCGCCAACGAGGATCTGAGGTCGCGGGCGAGGACCATAGAGAAAGCAACTAGCCTGATGCCAGAGGTCCCCGCCAGGTTCTAGGTGCTTCACCGGTCCTCCAGAAGGGGGATAAACGCCGTCGTAGCGGCCTTGCCACGTTGGCACTTGGCTGCTAGGTCGATATCTATGGTCGAGTCCTCAGGAAGGAGTTTAAGTCCCTTCGATAGTTCTCAACGACTTGGCGAAAAGTTTTCAACGGGTACGAAGAGAGTCTTCTGAGTAGCCTCCCCGGAACGCTTCCAGAACAGACCAACGTCAGTCGGGAGCGTGAACGCCTGGACGCGTTCCGAGGGAGGATGGGGAAGCTCAGATTGAGCTTTCCTCCTCCGCCAAAAACAGCCTTCAGTCGCCAAGGCAGGCCGAGACTCAGCCGCCCTGCGCAGCACATGAGGGGTTGCAACACTCGGGAAGAAATCCCCCTCCTCCCTGCTCCGAAGCTGCCGCCGACGTGACTTCGACCAGGCTGCGAAGGAGTATCCCCAAGTGACTCTCTCCTAGCCCGGTCCATCCCGCCAGCTGCTGTCCTCCGAAACATCTGAAGTCTGCGGCCGAGGAGTCCTTGAAGAGGACAGTGCAACAGAACGAGTGGATGGAGGCGGAAGGCCACGCGACGCCACCTGGGCGGCGACAACAGGGCCCCCCTTAAGGGACCAAGCCAACTGGCATAGGCTGGGGCCGCAGGAGCCATGAGGCTTGATCTTGCCACCCCGCCCGCCCTTACGAGGGTAACAGGCCGGAAGGCGTGGGGACTCCACCCCAAGTCCCAGGCACATAAGCCGAACGGTAGTGGACGGGTACACCTCCCTGCCCCGGCCCGGTAAACCAGTCTTGTACGCCGCAGCTTGAGTGGGTCCCAGAAAGGAGACAATCTGCTGCAGCAGTGGCGCGACTGCCCCGCTCGAAGCGGGTCAGAAGCAGCAGCGACAGAAGCACCTGGTGCCTGGGCTTGGAGCCGACGCGGATGCGCGGTGTGACTATACCGGGGAGGGGCTTTCCCCCCGCAAGCGGGAGCCCCGTTCGAAAGACCATACCAGACTGTTCTACCCCAGCAGTCCAGCTCGACGGGGTGGGTACGCCCATCGTACCCGGGGATGGCAGCGTAACCTGAAAAGGTAGACTGCGGCGGTACTGGTGTCCCCTCAGGAGCAGGCCACGAGGCAGCCCCGCAGGTACGCGAGAGGCAGGGGCACCCACCGCGGGTACTGTATCCTCCCTGTATTACAGTACAGGTTCCACCATAGGCGGACCGCCCGCGGAGACCGTGCAGAAAACCATCACTAGTTACCGAAGCGAGGCGGACCCGCGTAAGAGACCTGAGCCGACCTAATCAGCTGGGGCATCTGCATAGGCCATCCCAGCGGAGCGCCACGCGCTACCCAAAGCCCCGAAGGGCCCGGAGCGGCGTGCGGTGCCAGCTGAGAAGGCACGCATGCGCAGGGCTAGCCTCGTGGTGCAGCGAGCGTAGTCAACACTGCGGCGTCCCGCAGGGCTACCGAAGCAACCCCAGGGTTTTTTCCGAAGACATAACCCCTAAGTAATGGCCACACCGTGGTAGCGGTCGAAGTGCCCTAAGACACCGGGACGCGTACCCACGCTAGGTGTGGACAACTATCGGCGATGGATTCGCCTGGCGACCCGGCACACCATACCACTCACACTACCGGAGCTCCCGCAGCCGCCAAACCCCCAGGGGGATTGGGCAGAGCAGACCGCGCCAGCCGGCACCGGGGCAGCCCCTAGGGCTGAACCATGCGAGCCAGCGGCCGGTGCCGCGCTGATGTGGCGGCCCGACGCCACCCCATCAGCATGCCGCGAAGTAGCCGAAGCTACCCACCTTTGGGAGCACCCAAGCAGCAGCGGCTGCCTTGGCCGAACCCCGGGCCGGAGCTCGACTACCACCCCCCCTCCCGTGTACTCAACACGATCGGCGGGTACCCAGTTCATGGTCGCCTCATTGACATCCGTACAGTCCAATACAGTAAGAGGCGCACCGGTCGGTGCTGGAACATTGCCTGTGATTGACCCGAGAGGATGGGGATCCCACTCATGAAAGGATGCGGGGCAGCGTACGCAATTATGCGCCATAATCGGGGGGAGCGTGAGTTGCTAGATGGATAAGCGTTCGCAATAAAACCCGTACAGAAAATAACAAGCGTGCCGTGGAGGTCTCCCGGTACGCAACCTCAGGACACAAAACCACTCGGTAACTGAGTCACCAACGGTTTTAAAGAATTTTTTTCAAACACAGTTTTAACATATTTTATTATATACCCAAGCATATCAATAAAATACTACAACCCAGACCATATTAATTGTTAGCAACAAGCCCGCTAACAAATGAACATAACAAACTCACACAGAGTCAAAGGCATCCAAAGGCAGCAACACGTGCGTCATTGGCTGCCTTTGTTTTACCTTATTTCTTTCCCCGCTACACAGATCACACTGAACCACATCGGCGGCAAAAAAAGGATACATATAAGAGCTTCTCCTAACGTGGTAAAGTCCTGTTTATTCCGTCCGATTGATCGCTATAAATCCAGTATAATAATCCGTAATATATCCATGATAGTATGGTATAGTAGGTAGGAGTGAATTCCGTATGAGACCACAACTAGTCCAGTATCAAAAATCTCAGTTAATTTTGGTCTGCTAATAAAGAGCTGCGGTACACGCTTCCTTTGGTAGGCGCCAAAGGAAATTGAGGAAGAGCTATGGGCGACAGGGTGTGACCGGGGTTCACTGGTTCGATACCATTTCATCTTTTTAGGGGTCTAATAGGTATTTTGGGGATTCCTCTTCACTCAGAAGGAATGCAATATATTTCAGTCAAATTGTGTAAAGTAAATCAGTTCATTGTAATGATTTGATACCATTTCCACCATTGCAATGTACATAAAAAAAGATCTTTCCACGAGTAGTTTTTACAATCACTCTCCTACAATGTCTAAGGAGAAGCTGGTAGGGGAGTAATCACTCTCGCACCCTTAAAAGATGATATCTCACTGCATATCATATTCTAGGTATTTGTCAAAATCCCTTTGACATGTACTATGTACGCCGCTTTCCCACCAATACATCACACCGCTGGCTTGCATTACGCAGTTTCACGTAACATATACTACCTGATAGTCATGTCCAAGGGATTATGACCAAACACTATAGGCAAACATACATGCTTAATTCGGGTGACATAAAAATCTTAAGCCCAATTCATTACTGAAAGGTCTTATACCTGGATGGTCTCAGGAGCTTCACCACAGCAGAGTTTCTTGAAAGCAGAGTAGCGGTCATCTCGAGATGTGGGGAAGATGGCTATGACTAGCTGCAATTACTAAAAAATGAGAACAAAGTAGTCCAGCAGCGAGGAGGAGTAATGACAATCTCTTATAAAGTTTTTTTCGCAGCTGATTATATCTCTTTAAAATGTATATAAGGAATCCAGGTTGGTGTAAAATTGCCAACCTTGCAATTTTGAGAAATCCAAGATTCCCGCCATTTCATCATGTAAAAAAAAGAACCCAAAATGTTCAGTTTCCCATGGACAAGGACACCCAAAATGCTTGGTATGTTTTTTTTATAATCAGGAACTGTAGTAAATGTAAATTATAATGTATCTTGGAAGGCACGCTTGAATTATTTGAGATCCAAGATTGGCCGCCATTGTAAAGCAAAAACCCGAAATGCACTTTTCACAGAGAGATCACCCAAAATACACGCTTAGGGGGTTATCATTTTTCTCATCGATTAATATATCTCAAATAGGTATACTTATAATTAAATTGTCACCACCTAGGCAATTAAAAATCCAAGATGGCTGCCGTGTGCCATAAAATACTAAAATAAATTGCAGTTTGTACAGACGGGCAACTCAAATGCAATTTTTAGCTGTTACCTACCCCGAGAGCCCGACCAACTGATTGTGATGTTTTTCGGTGTGCGCTTCGGATGGTTGAGGCAACCCAGCGGCTGGGTCCTTCACTACTGGACCATATGGGTTGGGGGGTATAGATGAAAGGCTGTTTATGTCTTGTCTTCCGGAGCCCTTCGAGATGCTTGAGGTACCATTTTAGTGCCCTGACGGGCACCAGGGTTTCTGCTTCGACCATACCCGCAGCCAGGCCAGGACCGGGAGAAACACTGGGCATGGTGTGAAAGACAAGTCTGATTCTTTAGCGTGTGGGGGTATGGACCGCGTCTTCACACAATCCGTAAAAAAGTTGAGCTCATCATTGACAGGTATGTATTTCGTAACCCCCATCGCCCCGGAATTGACTTCCCCCAGAAAGGCCGTTCTTCCTAGTCCGGGACTTGTCTCTCCAGTGGTTCGAAGTCCTCTAAGAACTGGAGCACTAGCGGCAGATCCCACTCCGAACGAACCGGGGGACGAAACGAAAACAACACCCTCAGCAGATGCATGAGATTGTGCTATTAGAGACTACTGTTCTGTCTCTGAAGCCCCGATGGATCGCCCCCACTCCGCGGTACGTAGCATTTGACTGTTTGGACGCCCAAAAACCCTCAAGGAAAATTTCCGTTAGGAATCCCTCCCCGATCTGCCCTAGACGCATACATCAGATCAATTCTCTCGATTGCGCACCTCTATAAGACCCGGCAGATTCCGAGACTCATAAGATTCGCTAGTGAACTTCCTCTTGGGCCTGAGCAGCGTCGCGGCTGCAGCTGTTCAGAAAGTCCCGCCTGAGTGTATTGTTAGCGGCAAATGCTCCAGACATGCAAGTTGAGAGCGCGTTTTTGGTAGCGCTCCGGGACGGACGCGTCGCTGGATATCGCTATAGTCAGCCACTATCTCCCACTATCGTTCTAGAAGCCGTGGAACCACAGCTGAGTCGCCACAGTGGCCATCAACATAACCAGGCCTTGCCTCTTGACGTGATCTTCCTTCTCTATTACCTCGTTATCATCTCAATGGTGGAGGTGGAGGGGTACTATTATGCACTGATCCACAGTCGTCGCATTCCTGACCCACGGCTCTGTGATCTTGACTCCAAGGAGTAGTAATACGCCGGAAGCTGGGGATTCACGGCGGAGGCGAATTAGGTCCACGTGGGACGCTGTAGCCTCTGAAAATTGGTAGCCTTCTGGCGCCTGGCATTGCATACCCTTCCGGGAGAGGACGTCTGCTAGGACGTTCTCCACCCCTGTTACATGTGATGCTATTATTTAAGGCAATGTCCCGTTTTCCTGCCCCACTCTAGGAGCCGACATACCTCCTTGCCGATACTTAGGTTTCCATGCTCCCCCCTGTTGAAGGTGGGCCACTACCGTCATGTTGGCGCATCGGACAGATCACCTTTTCCCCTGGTCAGGGCAATCCAGTGCTTCAAAGTGGCAGGAAGATTGCCCACATCTCGAGCACATTGATATATGGCGAGCTTTAGCATGGGCGACCAACGGCCCGACACTTTTGGGTGGGACCCTAATGGGCCCTCCACACCGACACATCTGTTGTCCAGCGTCACAGAGGGTGGTAGTTTCCTGAAGGGGGCTCCCACCTCCACTTGCGGTGTGAGTGTGTCCACCAACTGAGGTCGGGAACCAGCTTCAGGGGCACTGGAATCCGGGGACATTGGTGGTACCAGGGTCGGAAGTACCTGCGCATGTGGATCTGGATACCCTCATGCGTAATCTGCACTAGGAAACTATCCCAATGAGGCTGGCCAGAAGTCCCAGACGCCGAAGCGCGGGGGATAGGCCTGGCTTTACAACTACCTGCTCTCCAAGATTGCTCGGGCACAGGCCACGACCGAGGCTACTCTTTCCGCAGAAGGGCCTCACCTTTGCCACCAGAAAATCCCAGTCCTCGCTCCCAGAAACTGTGGGCTCTGGGAGAGTTAGAGGATTGACTGTCGAGGTTGATGAAACATAGTGACTTTATCCTGTCTAGGACCTCCTCTATAAAAGCCTGGAGCCTCTGCCGCGGAGGGTGCCACCCTTAGCCATCTCTAAGGTAGCGAAGTGAACTCCTACCACCTTCACGCCCCTTGTGAAGGTCTGTGGAGCGTCGACAGGCCGTAGGGCAGGACCCGGACTGGTAAGCCACTCACCCCTCTGCCTTTGTGTTGAAACGGCGATATTTCAGGGCATGTCATGATGACCTCACCTGTGCAGGGGCACTTCTTGATTGATATCATTGCAACCGCAAAAGCACCTTGATATCATACCAGACTTACTGGCTGCCTACGGTCTGAGTGGTTGTGAAACCATAAGCAACATTATACGGCATTGGCAAGGCTGGAGCCTTGAAAGTATTATAGGGTAAACGGTTCCATTAACCTGCATGGGTGTTACTTCGATCGTCCTCAAGGGATGTTCCTGAGCATCAACATCCATCATTCTAGGCATGCTATGGGCAATCTGCATATCAATCGCTTCGGAGGCAAGACGGAACGAGCCCTCTAAAATAGCTTGAAGTTCGGCTTCTGCAACCTAAACTATGTTCTCTGCCACCCACTAATGAGGCCTTCAAGGGGAAAATGTAGCCCTGCACATACTTCAGGTACTTATCTGAGGTATGCTCTGAAATCTGATCATCGGAACGGGTACCAACTCACAGGCTGAAACGAGGAGGCCAGTCTATGTTGCCAGTCGCAGTGCCCAATTATGTGCCCTTAGCTTCCTAATGATTATTTAGTTATTACGTTGCTCATGTCGAGGTAAGTGCTCATGTGGAGGTGAGGCCCATGTGATCAAGGGTTTGGACTGTCTCTGCAAATATGGCTTGTTCCATCTTCTGTTCATTCCATGGAGAATCACTGTTCGAAATGAGAAACAAAACGGTAACCAAGCGAATAAGACAACGGATAAGAATTAGAACACTATTAAAGCGATGCGCGGCTAATATAATTTCGCTTTACCATATTATCAATGCTTTTGTTTCATGAATGTCTTTCAGTCAAAAAATGACCCTATATTATTGAATAACAAAGTAAAACGGTTATAATATCTTCCGTATATTGCAGCCATTTTGATCTGCCACGGGCAAAATAGAAATCATAATTGTATAGAGTACATAGTGTGTCTTGAAATCAGTCAGCAGTGATGACATAACCAAACCTTTTTCCGCTATGTTCCTGTTGCAAGAATCCGCCCGATTTTAATGGCTCGTACTCTACTCTTACTGCTTTTCTACTCTACTGGAACACACTATATAATACGATTTTCTGACCAGGAGCACCATAGACATTCCTATTCCTGTACCACCTGTTTTTTATCTTCACTTCTTAAGTCATACACCGTCACCAAATGCCGATCAACGTCACCAATGCTGAACATGGCGACCCCTCCCTGGCAACATTTATTAGTTAATTCTGGTAATAAGGGCTCTATATTGGCAGTCAGATATTATTTTGTTTCAGACCGCACAGACTCTTTTAAAAAACATACTTAAATTAAATTAGCCGGTTAGTACACTTTAATGGACCATAATGCCAAGTATAGGTGTGCATTGATCTGGTGGCGTATCAATTTGACAACTAGTAGTTACCGGTGTAGAAGTAACCATTGTTCCGGCGTACTCATAGTCCGGGAACAATGGTGAACAATAGAGCAATCGATTCATTAGTTTCACGGTTTATTCCGTTTATCGTCTATGGAGCCCCGGACTAGCTCCCACCGAACTATATCTGCTGTCACACCCGGTACTTAATACTCTACAACAATGGTTATGACTAGGCCTTATAGTGGTCCGAGTGCTTAAAAATACGCCCCCTACGAGTAATGTGTAAACTGCTTGTGGGCGTCATTTATCATTGATTGGAGGTAAATTATTTTATTACGAAATCAGCGCCTGCAAAATCATCAGTGGCGCCATTGTCTTGATATCTTTTATTAGCCCTGTGACAATTAAAATTTAGTATTGTATATTTCCAATACATAGTATGGCAATGGGAACTAACAGTCAACTTACATTGTAGGCCTTGTATTTTGGTTGCACCTCAATAAATGGTGCATTTTTGTGATTTCCTACTTCAAAATGGCAGCCATCGTGGATTTCACTAATTATTCAAGCATGACTCGAAATATACTTTGCATTTTCAAGTTTCCTACCCAAAACAGCCACAATTAGCACAAAAACACGAATTACCTTGCATTTTTGAGTTGGCCTTTCTGTGGAAAAATGCAATTTTCGAGTTTTTAACAGCCCAATGGCGGCCATCTTGGATTTCTCAAATTGCCCAAGGTTCAATTTTTACACCCACCTGGTTCATTGTATACCCTTTCAAAGATATAATCAGCGAAAAAAATACTTTATCATAGATTTTTTGATCTCATGCCAAAAATCAGACTTCCCGCTGCCGGACTATCATGGTCCAATTTTAGTACCTATTTGCTGGACCGTTCAAATCCAAGTTGGTAATCAGACGTTTTTGGTGCTATGCTTTTGTTTGAGAAAAATAATGAGCGATCCGTATCGGGAACCCACTTTTAAGCTAGTCCTGCAAAATTCTCACCAAAATTGTGAAGTTTTTCTATTTTATACAGTATACGTACGAATGATTCAACTAGTGCATTTTTGTGCTCAAAAAGGCCTAGAGACACCCCTATGCAACATTAAAAACTTCGATGCGCCCATGCCTAGCCGCGGTCCCATGCTAGCATCGATACGCCCACCCATGACGTCACTGACCTTTGCTCATTTGTACCGTCCTCACGGCCCACGTGCGGGGAAGGCCTGGATGAGGGTACTTAGTTGGATCATTCGTAACGTATAATGTATAAATAGAATAACTTTCAAATTTTGGTGATGTTTTTATATTTCATCCCTTAATACATTACAGGAATGATCAACTAGTGCAGACTGCCACACTGCGTACTAGGTGGAGGAAGTTGAGCCGGTAGTCTCAGTTGTAGCGGGGTTTCTCGCCATGTGAAGTTTAATGGAAGCTGAAATAATTTTGCCCCAATTATCTGCAATATACATCCAGCACATCTGTATCAAAGCACTAAAGATATAATAAAACCGGCACTCCTCACCGTATGAGCTTGTGATAAGGATGCATGGACATCCCTACCTCTTACTCTGACGCTTTGCTAAGGATGTTTTGGCCACGATTTGATAACTTAAGTTGGAAGGACGCTGTCATATAAATATTCTGAAATGTTGGAGGGTCCTCCATCCTTGTGCTTCTTATAGCAGATAGTTCACTCTAAGTGAAAAGCCCAAGATGTTGCCTGACTTCTAATTCACGAGCATGCCGTTTTAAAACTTAAAAGGCGATGTTACTCTCCAGTGCGAAGGCTTCACTTTCAAAGAATCAGAGAGAGGAAAGGACCCAGAGTGAAAATGTTAGCTTTGTTTGCAGGTTTGTAACTTAAAATGTCCGGTTAGTGTAGTGATGAAGACATGGTCAGATATAGAGGAATGCATAGATTTCCTTAAGAAGGCAGCAAGGTGTAATAATGTCGGGAGAGCTCTGACTGGACATCAGCCGTTTACCTCCAGATCAGTAGTAATTCTGGGGAAGCTCTGGAAGAAAAGTATAGGATGAGGTGATAATTGAGTGTCGTGTTTGTGGCATGCAACCAGCAGCGGGAAGTAGAGGACATAGAGAGAATCTGAGAATCTCATATAATTCTTGACTATAGATAACGCATGAATTTATGAACATCGTCTGGTAGATGCAGCAATAAGTATAGGAATGCTTGGTTGGGGGTGGGGGTGGGGGTGGGTTCTGGGGGGGGTTTTGGGGTTTGGGGTTGTTGGGGGGTTGTCTTTCTAGTCAAAGCGAGAAGAGTGGCTGCCTTCGTCCAATTGTTCAAAACGGTCGCCGGCGACGTTACTGGAGGAGTAGCTGTTATATACACCGTATTTTAGCTTATACTGTACCAAAATTTAGAGATTCGTTTGGACTTGGTACGGTTGAAAATCACTGGCTGAACAACAAAAAAAATTCACTGAAAATGCAAAAACGTTTACTCAGCCATTTTGTTCAGTGAGAAGCTACCCAGACCAGATGATCACCAATGCAAAACCTGTATCGATAATTTACGTGGGGGTAAAAATTGGGCGCATTGAGTTCACACGAGCTGTGGAAGTGAAGTGGTAAGGCAGAAGGCGGATCAACCTTGTGTTTTTTGCACCGAGACGTGAAGCATAGACGTCTAAGATAGAAAAATATGTGGTAGTTGTGTTATTTGTTTCCTTTCTTGAGCCCGGCGCAAGGGAGGCAGATTCTTCCTGAAAAACATTAGCGTGAAGGCGCGAGCCTGAGAGAGAGGCCACACAGACAAGTGAGAGAGGTTTAGCCTTTGGAGCGACATCTTGTGTTCTCGTCCACTACAGATTTGCCTTAAAGGAATCAGTCTTGGATGTTCTTCCCAACAAGTGGAACAGTCTTAAAACCAAACTGACGTGGCAAAGCATGGGGCTACAAGCAGTATTCTATTGACATGATTGTTTTTACTGTACCTTTTGTTAGACCTTCGCCAAAATTGTTAACGGTGGAAAAGACGATGCAATCAGGGTTATCCCAAATTACTTGAAAAACAGCTCTCAACCAGGCGTTCTAGTCGATAGCCAAGTGCAAAATGTTGGGAGCTCGTAATCTTGTTGTATACAAACAAGATCACTATGGGCTCTGTAAAGTCTTTAGAAAAAATTCATCTGGCATTACAAGGCTGTTGAAATGCCACTCCACAGTTGATACCGAATAAGCCTATCATTTGGCTGATTTTCCTGGAAAAGCTGTCTTTAGACAGTTAATAACTCTCGGTAGATGTTCCGCCTTGAGGGTAGTTGAATGAATAGTCACCTAAGTGAGGAGGAGGATGGTTGCCAGTGTACATGAGGAAACTCGTTTCTCCTTGGTGGTTGATTTAGGCAACCTAAGGGGATTGTCTGATCTGATTTCACTGACTTCCAGAAACCATCTGTTTGAATCGCTTTTAAGAGGCGTGTTAGACTGCTAGCAACTCTAGTATATTAATATGGAGATTCCTTATTATCTTCGACCATACTTCCTTAATTTTCGGGGATCTCATGCATGTTTCCCAACCTTTCTTCGAAGCATCCGACGTGGTAATAAATTTGATGGGTAATCTCGGGGAACCTCCTTTTCCACCTTAAGAATTCTTGAGTTGCATTATCATTGTAGATGCTACACGATCTTTGGCTTTAAGGGAACTAGACGGTGTAGATCGTGACGTTAGTCTCTGTAGTAATCACGAAGGTTTAACTGGAGCAGTATCCACACAACTTGCAGAAGGGTAGAAGGCCTACTAAGCTTGCCAGCATTCCTTGCAGCGGAGCCATAGATGAGCATGGATAATATTTATCTTCAGGATGAGAAAGATACTATCCCCCAGTTTTGTGATTCTCTCTATGTAGGCAAAAACTTGGCATTCTTCAGTCCAAGAATTGATTTAAAGCTCCGACTTATGAGACTTGAGATGAATAAGATTTCTTTGGTTTATCAGAACCAGCTCTTTCACGTCTTCATAACCCAAAGGTAAACTGACTTCTCCGACTCGATTAGCTTGAAGAGACAAACAATCAATCATCGAGATAGATAAATATTTGGATACCCTCCTTCTCAAATGTTCTGCCACTGTCTTCCACTAGTTCTTGTTAAAGGTAGGCGAGCAGTAAAAAGGACGAAATGGTAGAGCTCAAAAAAGGTAAGATGGTTGTTCTAAACTGAAGCGAGCCACCTTTGATGAGCGAAAAAACGAACGTAAAGGTTATGGCGTCTTTAAAATCCAATATCGCACCAAACCAGCCTTCTTCAATTCTTTGACGACAGCTGAAAGAGCAACCTTCTGAAAAATTCGGACGCAAAATCTGTTCAGAGGGGTAGATTTTTGACACGTATGAGGTCTCCTGTTTCTATGGAAAATAACATTTTCTAACAATTCCTTCACTACAGTTTTTGAAAAAATATAGCCTTAAATGTCTATTTCGCATAGGCGTAGAGCAAAAAAACTGACCTCTCACAGTGGAAAAATGAAAATGGTAAATTAATGAAGTTGTTTAAGAACCCATAGATCCGAGGTTAATCGACCGCCACGCCAGGTGGAATAAACTTCAGATGCCCCTCGCTGGCGTCATTAGGTAGGTGGACATCAATTTTATCTTCTTCTCCTACTAGCGCCCACATCTGGATGCTCTATGTCTGGAGTAGGAAAGAGAACTTCTGTACGTCTAGAGCCTCTATAATTAGATGAGTCGTAGCCAGACTTCCGGAAGGAACCTCTGTTCCTTCTGCCGGGGCTGAAAATAAAACTAGGACGAATCATTCAGCGAAAGCTATAATCGTAAGGTCTGTACCTATACGGTCTGAAAGCTGGAAAGAACCTCTGGGATTGTAGCCTTAGGCAACACTTGATCAGCAGCTAAAATCGGGCTTCTTCCCAGACGCTAAACGATGACCTCTTGTCTTCCCAAAAAGTTCTTTACCTCTAGGAGCAGAGAGAGAACTTCTTTGGCTGTAAACTATCAAGGTCAACTGCATTCTTCCTTCCCAGAGCCACTAATTGGTAAGCAATCTGTAAAAAGCTCACGGAAACATGATGAAGATCTCACAGTATAAAGGCATCTCTCAATTGCTCCACTAGACAGCTCTACAATAGGATCCAATAAAGCATTTAATAACGGAGGCTAAGAGACAAGGCTACCATCGAAGTTCAGCCCATTAATTATCGCTGCAATCGTTCCAGCCTTATATTGGAGTCCTAGTCGGCAGATGTCATATTCTATTGTCTTTTTGCCCTCCTTATATTGAGCCATCATGAATACAATCTTTTCTTTATTCTTGTGAGGAATGGTCTCCGTTATTGTGTGTTACTTAGAAGCATCCACGCCTTCGATACAGGCTCGGTTCAGGGGTTTGTGCCCCCACTTGATGGTCTGGGTGTTGACTTTTGTTTTTTGCCCGTCTACCATGGATTTATTTCAACTCCTAGACTACCAACTCACTACCTCCCAAGCATGGTCTTCCCGGTGGACCCATAGCGCGCTGAGCAAGATTCAAAATCTTCCTCAAATGTACGGAAAGACTCAGGAATCCATCTGAGAAGGGAGTCATCGAAATACAGATCACAATTTCAAACCTCGATGAACCAAAACGGCCGTCAAAAAGGGCGCAGCAACACTGGGAGATAGGTACTGTAGGTCTTCGAACTCTTCCGTCAGGAAAGAGTCAGTATTGGAATAAGGAGCGCCATAAATCTGGAGAAATCATGTACAATTTCGCTTATCCTCAATAAAATCAGAGCCTCTACCCAAGTCTAGTTTATTACAGTGCCTCTAAAACGGGAAGTGCTTCCATTGACAGAATGGCAATGAGCGGAGTAGTAGCAATCAGCCGGTATTGGTTGAGTAGCCTTAAATAGAGATTACACTTGGACTGTATCACTAGGAGCTGAAATCGAGGATGGCTCTTGTACGATGAATCACTGAAAAGAGTCATGAGATGGATAGATCCTTATCAACATAATCAGACGTAACACCTTCAGGATTCAGTACACAATGGTGTGAAACAGACTTCCATTATGCCAGTTATAGATTTCGTTAAGTCTAGACCCTTGAGAAATCATCTTCTTAGGCACTTGAAACTATAGTCTGACACGTCAATTCGATCTTATCTGAGGCATATAATAAGAGGCAATGTCATCCTATACTAGAGGAACGTTTCTGTCTAAGTTGAAAAACGTTGAGGAGAAGCCATTGTTTTCTTGTTCTACATGTATAAGCAACGGTGTAGTTCTTAATAGCTCTTATGAGAAGGAATCTCCGCTATGTTTGAACCGAAGAATCCGAGCGTGAAGGAGAAAAAACTACCTGAAGGAGAGCCTCTAGATCTTCGATCGTCATGGATAGGAGAATTTCTAATGACTATTTACTACTGGGTGCGACTTTTGTAGGAGTTAGAGGAGAAAGTACTTAAAACCTGAGCTATCCCTGTCCGCGGAGAAACGTCGGCTTAGTGATGACTGGAACGCCTCTCTGAAGAAGAGTTATCTAGGCATCATGTCTAAAATCGCACTTCTCTCAGTAGGATCTGTCGGCGACGGAGACGCATCACTGGAAAAAAGGAATTGAGTAGTGGACTGCGGCCCTGGAAAGGTGGAATGCGATTGTCTAGAGATACAGTAGGTCGATCCTATCCTTCCTAGTACCAGATGAATATACAGATTGAGAAGAACGCTTTCTGGAACTACGACGACGGCTAGTTGCTTGACTTGACTGGTAAGTAGACGGAGAACTGCCGCTGAAGCCGAGAGTGAGACACGCCGGTTGGCCCAGATGTAGAAGTGGTAGTATAATTTGAACTACGATGGCGCCCGACGGTTGAATTGGTGGAAGACGGTGAATAATTACACCCGGAGAGGAGAACCACGGAGACGGCACCGAAAGTTAAGTTAACTAGGTGACGGATGGTGACCGGAAAGAACTGTAGTCTGGAAGAAAGAGGAGAAATTAAATTCTTAATCCGTATACACCTATGCATGAAACAACACTAAAATCAGGCTGAAGCCAAGGAGGGAAAAACTATTGTCGTCTGGAAGAATATCTAAATCGCCATCACCATACAAAGTTTCTATGTTCCTATGAAATAAACTCATGACCCGTCGGTGTTCTATTACTAGCGGTAACAGCGGGGGCCCCAGGGCCGCAACATTAATTAGTAATAGCTACGGTAAGTTAATACACGGCGTCAAGCGGTGAAAGAGCTGATTATAAATAATCATATTCGGCGAGGTACTCTATATAAAATCATCACATACGGGCACCAGCCGCCAGAAAAGCCGCCAGGACTTACGAGTGCCATCGGTACCGTTATTCATAACCATATCCGCATCATAAATCTTAACAAAGGCCGCTGGGCTTCATTCACGGCCGCCACGGAACACAGTCGCCCTCAGTTCTAAATTAACTGCAACACTACGGACGCCGGTGGACTGAGGTTGATAAGTTTGCACACCACGATAAAAGAGCCGGACCGACTTCTCAAGTATTGTGAATTATCACGGACTGAGGCAGAATTTCTATCGGCTGGACTAATAAGACTGAGGACGTCGTAGCTCACTTGAGAGTTATTGGACCGTCAATAGGCCACGGCCGGATTTCTTCTCTGGACCCTATAGAGACCTGCAGCCGTCGAGGCTTACTCACGCTTGATAATCTTCATATTCACACGATATGGAAGGAGGGATAGACCAGCCAGTCGTAAGTATCACTTAATCCACTCGGAATTATATAAACCAACGGCCCTTATCATCACAATTGCAGAGGGTGGCTGGACGGAAATGCCATATACAACTGTCCTAATAGCCTACGTGGAGCAACAGTAGAACATCAGGTCTGAAGCTTTGATCACAGATAGAAAACTTGACTGCTCTTGAAGAGTCTAGGTTTGAGTGGTAGAGGGGTAGAAGCTTCCCCGCGTGACAGACCCGGAGTGGAGATTGCCCTGAACGGAGGAGATGAGATTGGCTGTTAGTCCTGGCATTGTCTTTAACTTCTTCCAGTATACACGTCCAATTCATCCAATGAATTATGGATCGCCAATTCTGGGCGATCACTTTGTGTATATTTACAAGGTCTCTCTCCTTGAGAACGCTTATGTCTTCAGATACACTTCATGCGGGTCTATGTCTTGTCCTCAAAGGAACTCTTTACATTCCAGAAATCTTCGAGCGGCTCCTTCATTCTTGACAACATCAAAAGTTAAAAAAAATTACTGTAAGGTATGTTAGATACGTTCAGTATGGACCCGCACCGAGAATCGTGGGAGTTCCAAAAGGGTAGAGCAGAATAAGCAAGGAGACAAGACGGAAGACAGAAGACACACGGGCACCCCCCCCCAATTTTGAGAGAAAAATTTTGAGATTTCATCGGCACGAGTGGAAGAAGTACGCGTGAGAACACAATGAATGGGTGCACCGCGAGAACTATAGACAAGGGCGAAAAAATAAATATAACAATAATGCAAGGGAGCAGACACGATACAGGGACATATCCCAAAGATGCCCTGGCGGTCTAGGAGTGGACTACCAATAGGGGGCCGGGGAGCTTAAACCTGGCCAACGGAAGGAATAAGCCCACTTAACACCCGCAAGACGGACGCAGCGCGAAACAAAATGGCCTGAGGCTCTGCGGGGGCAACCAGTGAAGGGATAATACAATATATATCTGATACTTATGTTACGTTCCGATTCCACTTCTTTAGAAAAGCTCCGAATTCCACTCCTAGAAATATTCCGAATTGCCACTCCAAATAGAAATCGTCAGAATCTACACTCCGAGGCTTAGAAAATCGGATTCCGGGGTCTACCGAAAAATCTCAAACTTCACCACACAGTCATATCCAAGACTCCGACGACCCGTCGTAGAGGTAGAGAGTTTATAAGAATTATATACATAAACAAATCGACTGAAAAATCGGCGATAAAGGGGGAAAATATTATGTATCATATCCATTAATTTTCACACTGGTTGCCCAAAATGAGACACAAAAAAGAGCAAACGAGTAAGTGACGGCATGTGTTGGGCGGAATCGATGTAGCATGGGACCCGATGCTAGCATGGGCGCATCGAAAGTTTTAAGGTGGCAGTAGGGGTGTCTCTAGGCCTTTTTGAGCACAAAAAATGCACTAGTTGGATCATTTCGTAATGTATATAATGGATGAAATAGAATGAAAATATTTTGACTCTTTCTGGTGGATCACTGATAGTGTCTTTAACTTTAAGGGGTCCTGGTGAGGTCCAGGGGCAAAGCCCCTGGTGAGGATCCAAGGTGAAAAGCCCCCCAAAGCTCCAGGGATACACAGCATTTTAGAGAGATACAAGGACATTTCCAGAAGATATGCTTCCTTAATTTTTTTCGAAACCAGGTTTTTACATACATTCAGAATGTTTACCAATGTAATATTAAACGTTGTCTTAAAGAGTTTTTCTGTCGTGCATGACAGGAAATAAATGCAAGCTTTCATATAGGAAAGCCGGCAAGTTCAAAACTTAAGTTTTTGGTTTTCTGCTCTATTTTTTGGTCCAATAAATCCTAGAAATGTTCTCGGTAGGTGTTCTACAACCAATCAAGTGAACATCAGAGAAATGTGTATCCTGAAAAAAATCTTCTCATGTCTCTCTAGTGCAAAATGCTGCCAAAATCCGACTCATAGTCATAATACCAAGGCTCGTAACCATTTTTTGGTGCAAAAATTGCAAAGGGGGGGGGGGGCAACAGTGGACTTTTTTAACCTTTTTGACAAAAAAAACATAAAAACTCTAATTTTTTAATTGCTCTGCTCTCAAAATCTACTTTTTTGCCTTTTTTAGCTCTTTTTAGGGGTTTGGAGGGCTATTTGGAATTTGGGTATCCGCCCACTGCCCCTTCCCCTGGTTATCGAGATACAATTTAAACAAATTACTGCACAAATATGAACTAGAATTTCGCGGTTCTCGGCTTTCGTGCTCGCTATATTCAAAGAATATAAGCTGTGGGCCGCTCCATGACCTTTGACCTTGGCATATGACCCTTGACATCATCAACATATGAGGGATCCCTTGGTGCACCTATGACACAAGTTTGGTTCCAATTGAATGTCAACTTTTCAATTGAGTTCAATTTTAAAAAAAAACATGGGTACTACATAAAATATTTCATAATAGATTTGATCAGAACCTGTCAAATTTCTTAGCCCTGCCCCCTGCCCTGGTTTTTTCATTCATAAGTCTTCTTGTTTTCACGGCTGTTATATTTAGAACAATCTTAAGCAGTGGCGGCACAATTTTGACAACTAATATAAATAGGGACATGCAAGACCCATTATCTCTGCAAAAATCAGATAATTCCATTGTGGGAATCTAGCCATATAGGCCTACAAAGATCTTGGTATCTATGTTATATCGCCCTCGATATGCCCATTTTCCATAGAGACGTGTAAAACTAGATTTTAAAGAAAATCATATTTGCCCGCAATGAAATTTCGTAAAATTTACACAAAATGTAGTTGAATAAATAATCCAAATCAGTTGTCAAAAGTGTGTCGCCGTTGATATTATTTCTTTTATTTTGGTTTTGTTATAATAAATGAGAATTTCAAACAGCCGTGTTTTGTAAACCTCCAAACCACACAGCCCTATACTGCCAAATAAACACATCATGCTGACCTAGTTTACCCTAAGGTAAACAAACTCCTGAATCATATTCTTTTGCAAGGTGTAGTATTTCACACTGAAGAACAACCAGGAGCAAATTTGGCAGAAATAGACCAGCTTGGCATTAGTTGCAATTTGATAATATCAAAGAATGCCCCTTTAAGTGGTCCACATGCATTTTGACCACAATTATGATTCACACAAAAGATGTATGGCATATTCTTCCATGTAGCACAGGAATTTTACATATCCAATGTACCATTTCAGCAATACAGCAATTAAACATAAATAGATCAATTGCATCAAAAAATGCCCCTTTAGTTGGCCCACATGCACTTTGATCCAATTATGATTCACACAAAAGATGTATTATGCATAGCAGTCTTTCATGTAGCAAAGGAATTTTGCATATTTAATTAGCTCATTTGCATACCTAAGCCGCACATATCACACACTTTCAAATTGCAAAAAAGATGTGCAACATGATAAGCTTTCATGCAGTGAAGGAACTATGCGTATCCTATGTACCATTTAAAAAATATAGCAATTACGCTAATTTTTGCATATTAATTAGCTCATTTGCATACATAATTTGCCCAAAATACACCCAAAATCTAATTTTTGGATAAATAAGTACAAAAGAAAACCAAAAATCTTGTTTTTAACCTGCCTGGCTATCGTAATTGTCCCCATAGAACACTGTGCTTTAACTTTCTGTCGTGCACGACAGAAAGAGAAAGTACTAAATCATCATCTTATTAGGCGTATGAAAGTCGATGTTATGTTTCCCGTAACCTGCCCGCGTTTGAGATGCTGAAATCCCTAAAAGTTCATTATTTTGCATTTTATAAAAAAAATATCAAGGTTTCTTCTTGTGATCACATCTTGTGAATGTGATTAAATTTTAAATCAAAAAATGTCAGTTGCAAAATCATTTTTAAATGTAGGGTGGTGGTTTGACTCTATTAGAGCATGCTGAAGGTTGAAATGGCTGTTTCTTCAAAATTACAAATGAATAATGAAAAATGAAATAGTTGCCTCATTATGATTTGCAAAATATGTTACGGGAAACATAACATTGACTTTCATTGGCCTTACATAAAGACGGCGTATTTGGCTTATTCACTTTATGAACACAAACCTGGGTTTGAAAAAAATTGGGGGCACTCCTTTCTGGAAATCTCCTCATGTCTCTTTAAGGGGGAATCTAGTTCAACTCTTGTGATGTAAGATTTGCAGTGGTCTTAATTTTGTTACATTGCTACAATCTTTAGCTTTATAAATTTCCCTTTTTATTTGGTGGAAATCGGACATTCCGTTCCCATTTTATGATCAATTAAAGTCAATTGTGTCTCACGAACAAACATAACTTCTTATGTTTTTATTGTTTTTCAAGCAGCTATATTTATTATGTATTTTATTGTTTTTCACCCTGCAATATTTAAGACAATGACAAAATAAATTAATTTCTAGCCTACAACGGTGATTATTTATAGACATTTTGTATTCATAATTTACTATAATTCATGCAATACTAAATTTGAAGTTTAAAGAACAAAAATATTACTAATTAGCATAATTAAAATTAGTTAAGTGTTTCTAGATCATTAACGGGCCATAACTTTTTTCGCTTGGAAAAAAGTAGGTTCTAGTACAGCTTTTGACTTCAAATTTGAACCAATAGTAATTCATGATGTATTTTAACCTAATGGGTCACTTTGTGGAATTTCTCTTTAGTTTTTATTTTATGGGGGGTCAAAGGTCTCACCAGCAATGAAAATTTTAAAAATCATGGATCCGGTTGCTATGGCAACCCAAAAATCAAATTACAAAAAATCTCTTCATTAGGTTGCACCTACTTGACTAGTCCCAATAATTGGGACTTCCCATGACGTTTCTTTAACAGTATGCCTTTAACAGTCTATACAGGGTGAGTAAAAAAAAGTACAACCAAATTGAGCGATTTTTCATGGAAAACCCTCTGTGCTATTCATATATTTTCTTCTTGTAGTACATTCCCTGTCTTGTTAGCTCTCATATAAAAATTACGGCATTAAAATTGATTAACGCGTTCAAAAGTTACAGTTGCGGAAGTGAAAGTACCCAATGTGAAAAACCGAACAAGTATATACGCTAGAGTAACCCAAAGAATACTCTTGGTTTTACATTCAGCTTCGGGATTTGCAGCATATCTTCCATTAATTACACATTTGGAAAAAATGTCAGGGAAAACCAGTGACGTAACCAGTCTGTGGGCGAGGATGTGGGGCGTAAGGGCGGGGTCTGCACTCAAAATCTCTGCCCCCCCCCTCCTGGCCCCAATAGAGATCAGGAAAGGTAATAAATTGATAGTATTGACAGGTTACCGTGTTTACCTTTGCAAAATATGTTTCAGTGATGCCCCAAAAGTTAAATGGTTCTCATCAACTGGTCCCCCCCTCCCCAAATGAAAATCTTTGGTCACATCGTTAGGTAAGACTGTAAAATGAAAACTAGGTATCGAAATAATATTTAATGAAATGAATTTTGGACTTGAAGCAACAATTTGCAGAATTCTTTTCAACTTGCTTGATTTCGGCGTAGTAAAACGTGCATATCAAGCTGGTTAACAGATAAATCATTGAAATGTTCCATTTTAAACATATCCTGTTAATTTCATTTAATCTTAAGTATTCTACATTATGATTGAACACATGTCATGCGTAGCATTTGAATACAGCGCCAAAGAAATCAACCTGTTAATTTATTTTCAAGCCCTCACGCTGCGTGGTAATGAGTCTCATGTGTACAGTCAGTGTGCAATTTGTTCGGCGCAGAAAATGGATACCTTCACAATGTAGCCTTTGAATGGCTTGATCGATTTTAAAAATTTAAAATTATTATGAAAGCTGATTAAAACAGACTATCTAACACAGTAATTAATTTGGTAAATTCCGGTAAGGTTTCTTCATAAAAAATCTTTCATTTGGTTGTACTTTTTTTTGACTCACCCTGTATGTGAAGTCCCAAAATATTATGTGCATCAGCTATGACATTTTTGTGTAGCCTTCAAATTGCGACCACTGACAACATCACCTCCATCTTACCTGATTCCTATTCAAAGCTTCACCGGTGCTTTCACGAAAACACTCTTCTACCTTTAGCACCAGTAATATCCAATTTTAAATGCGTGAATGGCTTAAAATAGCAATACAAAATCGGGACTTAGTCACCGGTCAGAATTTTAGAAGTCTTGGAATTTCATTAAATTTCACTTCAAAAAAGAGCTGATGAAGATATTTACGACTATCATGTTGTTGATAACACTCTAAGGAATACTTTCAAGGTGGAATCAGGTAATATTTATTTGCGTGAAGCGTGAAAATTATTGGAAAATGTGAAACAAAAATTGTGTCATATCAGTTACACACTATTTTGACATGACTCCTCCTTTGATTAAGTTATGGCATTATGATAATTGTACATATGGAGGAGTCATGCTCAGCAGGACTACCTACTTGACCTACTAACACATGTTTTAAGTCTTATTATTAGGCCAATTAAAGTCAATGTTATGTTCCCCGTAACAATTTTTGCAAATCATAATGAGGCAACTCTTTCATTTTTCATTAAATGCGTAATTAAGAAATAAAGGGTGATGCAGTATCCTTTATGGGCGAATAATGTGTCCGAGGTCGGAAAAAAATAAATAATGGACGAGGCGCAGCCGAGTCCATTATTTTAATTTTTTTCCGGCCGAGGATACATTATGAGCCCATAAATAATACTGCAAACCCTTTATTTCTATTCTATTACCGAAAACAGTGTGATATAATGAGAAAATGCATTCGCGACCCATTATTGCAGAATAATGGGCAGTAAACTGACCAATCAGAACGCTGCATTTTCAATAATGGGCAGCAGAGGTAATAGAATTTTGAATAAATAGCAATTTCACCAACCTTCAGCATGCTATAATAGCTAAAATATATTGTGTCAAACTGCCACCATACATTTAACAAGGCGAACTCGTATTTACGCGATGCGTAAAATATGTCCTCGCCGAATGTTGCGATCACTAACATGTGATAAATGCAACTTAAACACCCCACCCCCTTCCCAATACCACACAAAACCCCACCCCCCC